>MU728918.1:8564-31651 GCA_026770625.1 Nicotiana glauca
GGAATCCCTTCGAAATCTCTCAAATATCGCCCAATATCGCCTCTCCCGAAGTCCCAATATATTTTTCTAACTTCTGAAATTCGAACCTCACTGTTTCATTAATCACCCAGCATTTTCGCTTCTGCGGTGAAATTGTCGCTTATGCGACTTCCGCTTCTGCGGAAATTGTCCGCTTCTGTGGTTTCCTTCAAGTCGACCAAAACCGCTTCTGCGGTTAATAGTCCGCTTCTGCAGACTCGCATTTGCGGAAAATGTTCCGCTTCTGCGGAACCTCCCAAGCTATCGCCCTTTCGCTTCTGCGACCGCTTACCCGCTTCTGCGGGCTCGCTTAAGCGGATAAAATTCCGCTTCTGCGGAACTAGCTGGGCTCTCATTATTTCGCACATGTGATCATTTTTCCGCTTCCGCGAAGCCGCATCTGCGATTTCTCTTCCGCAGATGCAGAAATACCTGCTGCAACCAAGACCAACAAACTTTTAAACTTCAAATTCTCTCGTTCAACCACCCGAATTCACCTGAGACCCCCGAGACCTCAACCAAAAATACCAATACATCTTATAACGTTATTCAAACTTGTTCTAATAATCAAAACACTATCGTTAACATAAAAATCACCAAATCACGATGGATTCAAGCCTAAGATTAACTAAAACTTCCGAAGCACACATTCGATCAAAAACCCGACCAAACGACGTCCGAATGACCTGAAAATTTGCAAACATATCCAAAATCACCTAACAAAGCTACTGCAACTCTCAGAATTCCATTCCGACCCTCGAATCAAAATCTCACCTACCAACCGAAATTCGCCAAATTTCCAACTTCGCCAATTCAAGCCTATTTCTACATCGGACCTCCAAATTCGATTCCGATCACACTCCTAAGTCACAAATCACCCCCCGAAGCTAACCGAACCACCGGAATTCACATTCGAGCCTCCAACCACATAGTCACCTTCCGGTTGATTTTTCTACAACAACTTTCCTTCTAAGAGGCTAATTGCCTCATTTTCATCCAAAAACCAACCCAACTCTATCCGATCAACTCTAATACCGATATTGAAGCATGAAGCAACACAATAAGGGGAAAAGGGGCGGTAACTCATGTGATGACGGGCCAGGTCGTCACAACAATTAAGAATGTTCAAGGAGACTCATTCACTTAACATAAAGAAGAGTACATCTCCCAACCCAATTAGGAAATCAACAAGAAAGATGAAGTTATTTTTAGAAATTATTTGATAAAGAAAATACCCTTTTTAATTTAATTACAATATCGAATGAATTATTACCTTTAATACGAGAAATGAATAAATTAAAACATAGAAGAAATTCCTTTTTAAGTAAAGTACAACCTCAAACGGTTTATGGAAAATTTAGCTAAGAAATTAATTGAGTTAAAAATGTAACAATTGTTGAAATTTTAAGTATTGAATATATATAAAACAAATAGGGCGAGGTATTGTCAACACTATGGATTCCCACACAAAGGATCACAGCCGTAAAGGAATCTAAACCATTAAAACACTTGAATTGATAACAACAATTACAACGCAGACAAAATAATCACGGAAGGAGTATAGCTCAGCACAGAGATAATAACCGGGGATCTCCTAGGATACCGTCATGTAGTCCCCAAATACAAATATCCAGTTGATCTCTCGGGTGTGGTCCCATAGTCCAACTCATAATGCGTGGGGATCTACCGGAATCCCGATCTGCAGTCCCAAATGTAAATACCCTGTACTGGGAGAATCTACCAGGTGCATTCCCATAGTTCCATATAGCTGTGCAAGGGGGATCTCCCGGGAATCTAACTCGTAGTCCCAAAGTAAACAAACAAGTGGGAGCTACCGGAATCCCACATCCATAGTCCCAAAATAAATACACAACGCAACCAACAGAATCAACAGTTACATCACAACAGAAGGATTGAACATCACCGCAATACATATAACAACAACAAATGACAATAATACAAGGTACGACAAGTAAATCAACTCAGAGGCTGTAAATCACGAGAAAATGGTAGAATCAGCTCAAAGGAATAACCATAGAAAAGAATACTAGCATAAAGGAAACGGTTCAATAACGGGAAAACTAACACGTAGCAACGATCCTACAATATAAAAGTCAATAATAAAGAAATCAACACGAGTCAAGTAGTTATGAAAATATAACATAACAATAGGAGAGGCAAAACTCTTCAGTTAAGTCAAATAGGAGTCACATTAATCAAAGTATAAGACTCACGGGCATGCTTGACACCAGCATATAGATACTCGTCACTTTACCTATACGTCGTACTCGACAAATAACACATAACAATTATGACACAACTCCTAATCCCTCAAGCTAAGGTTAGATCAAACACTTACCTTTTTGAAGTTAGGCCGATATTCCAAAATAGCCTTCTCGCTCGAATTGACCTCCGTGAGGCTCAAATCTATCGAAATTAATTGTATAACTTTATTAAAATACATCGAAACAATTTTGGATAATAAAATATTGACTTAAAAATTCACATTAAAAAGTCAACAAAAAGTTAACGTGGGACCCGCCTTTCGGAACCCGACTTGATTTTCATAAAATCCGAACACCCATTCCATTAGGAGTTCAACTGTACCAATTTTATCAAATTCCGACATCAGATTGTTCTTCAGATCTCAAAGATTCATTTTAGAAGTTTCTATAATTTTTCTCCAAACGTTTACCCCAAATCAAGAATCAAATGATGAATTAAATAATAAATTCATGTATTCTAGCCAACTCCGAGTTAGAATCACTTACCCCGATGAATTTCTTAAAAAACTTTCGAAAAATTGCCAAAATCCGAGCTCTCTAGGTCAAAATATCAAATAAAACCCAAAACCTCGTATTTATATAGTACCCCCACTGATTTCCACCTCTGCGGACCGCACAAAAACGACCGTGGTCTGCACAAAAATGATAGTGGCCGCACAGGTTTTCCTCTACAGTGACAGGCTTTAGTATTTTGCCCATAACTTTCGATAAAGATGTCCAAATGCCTATTATAATATGTTTCTGAAAACTAAATTCAAATATCTACAACTTTCCTTTTTGAATCATCCCCATATTCCTTGTAGATCAAACGACATGAGCTTCCAAAGTTGGACCAACGACCTGTGGATTCTTCATGACCGCGGACCATTTTCTGCAGCCCCACTAAAACCACCGCGCCCAGCACTAAATCTACCACGCCCAGCGCTAAAACTTCTGCCCCCATCCATTTTCTAAGTTCTGAAATGTTCAGACTCGCTCAAAACTTACCTGAAACACACCCGAGGCCCTCAGACCTCAACCCAAATGTACCAACACCTCCCATAACATCATTAACACCTAGTCAAGCCTTCGAATCACGTAAAACAACATTAAAACACCAAATCAACTTCGGATTCAAGCTTAAGAACTTAGAAATTTCAAATTCCACAAACAACGCCGAAACCTATCAAATCAGGTCCGATTGACCCCAAATTTTGCACACACGTCATAAATGACATAATGAAGCTATTCCAACTTCTTGAGTCGGATTTTGATCTCGATATCAAAAAGTCAACCCATCAATCAAACTTCCAAACTGTGACTTCTCGTTTTCTCCATTTCAAGCTTAATTAAACTACAAACTTCCAAATAATTTTTCAGGCACGCTCCTAAATCTAAAATTACCATACGGAGCTACTGGAATCATCCAAAATCCATCTGCATTCGTTTACTCATATTTCACCTCCCGGTCAATTTAATTCAACTTAAGCTCTCTTTTTGGAGCTCAATTCCTTTCAAAACCTTTCCGAACCCGAACCAATTTTCCCGGCAAGTTACATAATAACCGTGAAGCATAAATTTAGCAGTATGTGGGGAAACGAGGTTGTACTTATTCAAAACAAATGGTCAGATCGTTACATTATCCACCTCTTAAACAAACGTCTGTCCTCGAACGTACTAAGATTATTCTGAGGTTTCAAATTTGATGTTTCTACTTTTACACATATAATCGTGGTTGATCCCATATTACCCCATTCGAAATAAGCCCGACAATACTGTTTCAATTGAGATTTTTTCCTTTGTCCATATTTGTAAACTTTAAGTCCAAATTTCTTACACTCCAGTCATTACCATAAAGGTCTGCTCTTCATATCAACACATGATATTAATCTCGATTGGCTATAGCAACTCGTGCCTTTGCACCCCTCAAATCCGGAGTGTTACATTATTCCCCACTTAGGGTTATTCGTCCTCAAATGATAAGTAGAGTCCGTCCTCAAACACATAATGTAACTTATCTCTTTCTTTGCACAACTCAATGTCCTAAATTTTTCTAACTCCCAAATTTTCAAAAATTTCGGCAGAGTCTCCCCTGTAATTAGGCATATCCACCTGTCAGAGTAATACCAAGACAACTCCTAATAACATATCCACAGCTCAACAATGCTCCACAATATATATATATATATATATATATATATATATATATATATATATATATATATATATATATATATATATATATATATATATATATATAACGCTAATCTCCGCATTACACGTACGATATTATCATAATGATATTTGGACATGAAACACATCATATGCATGACCTTAACCACATCTTTGGTTTTAATAGTTGTACATAATTAATTAAAAATAGCCAATTAACATCATGTCAAAAAAATGTTGTTTCAAACCTCCATTTACTAACAATGAGGCATGAAGATCTCATAATAACTTACCCAAATTAACGAGTCACATTTAACGCCACCTGGGCGCTCATCTTGTAGGCTAAAACTCAATAATTACAATACAAATTGGCAAATTATGCACAGTGATATTCGTACAAGAATTTTCAAATAAGCCTCATAGGCATGACTCCCTATAAGTACTATAGTACAATTTTTTTTTTAATTTCACAAAGGGAGAATTTAAACACATAAACTTTTCATCACAATGACCTCATCTTTATATAACATCCACCGCAGCTTGTATCCCGGTTTAAATATTTCATATCATATAAAAATGTGAGCATCTCGTCCTCAACTCTGAATCACAAGTATTTTGCACATTGTGCCAGCTAAAATTTTCCATTTCCTTTCTTCCTTCTTTCAAATAATTTCCATCAAACAAAATCACACATATAATGAACCCTCATACCGGTAGGGCATATAATTCACAATTGAAATTAATTATTTAGAAATTACATCAAACTCACCAAAATGATTAACAAAAGTCCTTTTTGGGCTCACAACTATTTTTAGTGACCAATACATAATGATAGACATAGCTATCTCCATATAATCTCCCAACAGGAGTATTCACATAAGTAAACTTAATATTGCGAAGCTCACTCATGAGTAGAGAATATTAGGAGGACTTTCCTCGATACTCATAACCGAATCAAGTTAAGGAAATTGTTACTTTATGATAACTCAAGTTTGTACTTATAACGACTCCATCTAGTGTAGCGACCTCAGCTATACCATAACAAATACATCAATGGGTTGGGCCTCAACCTCTTAGGCGCCATCTACCTGTTTTTCTCCACCCCTAATTGGTAGTGTAAGTAGAGTAGTAACTGTAATGGAATACGTGGCACGTGTGCTCTGATGGAACAGATTTCTCCCAAGTCTATGACAATTTCTCAAGATGTTCCTAGTATCACCATTTTCATAACAAACCATGCACAGTTCGACTACTCATACTGAGTCTGTACCGGATAACTTAAATAGCCATAGCAGGAAATTCCATACCAATGGTACATTAAAAGATGACTGACCCACGTGAGTGTTGTGATTACCTTAAGCACTACGAGTATACTGAATATGTTTTCATGACCCCGCTAATACTGAAATGTAGAATTATTAAGGACATTAGAATATCCCAAGTGTCATCATCATCCCATTCAAATCTCAGCTCTTGATCATATGCAAGTTTTGGAAAATCTTTCAATACCACATAAATACATCTCAGGCCAAAAATGGTATAACACATGACCCCGCAATCTAATCGTTGATAGTGGACTTTCCTCACTCGGTGCGAAATCATAAGACACATTCCCGATGATCCACGATACTAACCTTCACCGCTCATACGATACCAGTCATGAGACATCTCAAGCCATTTACTTGGCACTTGTCATCCTTATGATAGTTAACTCACTTCCTCCGGTGTCTCGGCTTGCTAGTAAATACTATTCGCTAAATAGAAATCCCATCCGAAACACATAGTCTCTAATACGACCAACTACTTTTTAGATCTACAACCATATGTGATGATTAGGCAACCAACTAAACCTTCTTAAGATTGTACTTATCAACCAAATTCAAAAATCTAATGTACCCGCATGCGCACGATTGAAAGATCTCCTTGCACTCCCATATCCTCGATTCTGAACGACACGTGGTAAAAATGGTTGAGCAACCCCGGCTCTCTTATAACCCTTTTATAGGATCACAAATAATTAGCGTAGTACGCAATTCCATACATTAGTGGATGCAAAAGAACATAAGATATATGCTTCGAGCTGAATAAATGCCGCACGATAAGGAATGAATGAAGTGGAAATTTTTTCTACTAGTTCTGTAGCCTGTCGAAGATAAGTACAGACGTGTCTTACCGATACGCAAGGCTCTACTAAACTCCACTTATCAACCTAGAGATCTGATACCAACTTGTCACGATCCAAAAATCCCTCTAAAGGAATGGTGATGGCACCTAGTCTCAAAACTAGGTAAGCCTAACATTTATTGGAATAACATTGATATTTACTAACATCAAATGAAATTTCTCTAAACAATTTACAATTCCCAAAACTGGTAGTGCAAGTCATAAGCTTTTCTAAGAGTAGTTATACAAAATAAATACATCATTGTTCCGAACAATAGGAACACATGGAAATAAGTACAATTAAAGGTGACTTTGAGGACCACGAACGCTGTTGCAGGTTTATCTTGAGTCTCCACCGCAACGAACAACTTCTATCGATCAAATAACTGGATCTGTACACAAAAATATATAGAAGTGTAGTATCAGCATAACCGGCCCCATGTGCGGGTAAGTGCCTAGCCCAACCTCGGCGAAGTAGTGACGAGGCTAGTACCAGACTACCAAATAAACATGTGTAATATAGCGTAAAAAAATAATAGGAATCATATAACAATGATGGAAAAAACAATCAATCAGTGTTATAAATAGCAAGCAAGAAGAACACCATAAATGCTTCTCAACAAATAATAAATACAAGTGCAATCAATTAATCGAGTCCTTCAAATATAAATCTTTCGCCTATAAATCCTTCAAGTAATAATCTCTTAGAAAATATGCTTTTCAATAAATATATTTCGAATATATTTCCTTGAAATAAGTATCTTCCAAGTAAGCATCTTTCGAATATAAATCTTTCGAGTAAAGGTCACCTTGTGATACCTCATTTCATAATCATAAATAATATAGGTCTCAGCCCACTTTCATATTTTCGCGGCACCTCGTGCCCACATATTTCTGTCTCATATTGCACAACAATATCCTCATATTACTCAGTTCATAGGTTCCATAACCCAATACAATTAAGAATGTTCAAGGAGACTCATTCACTTAACATAAAGTAGAGTACATATCCCAACCCAATTAGGAAATCAACAAGAAAGATGAAGTTATTTTTAGAAATCATTTGATAAAAAAATACCTTTTTTAATTGAAGTACAATATCGAATGAATTATTACCTTTAATACGAGAACTCAATAAATTAAAACATAGAAGAAATTCCTTTTTAAATAAAGTACAACCTCAAACGGTTTAAGGAAAATTTAGCTGAGAAATCAATTAAGTTAAAAATGTAACAATTGTTGAAATTTGAAGTATTGAATATATATTAAATAAATAGGATGAGGTATTGTCAACACTATGGATTCCCACACAAAGGAACACAGCCGTAAAGAAACGTAAATCTTAAAAACACTTGAATTGATAACAACAATTACAATGGAGACAAAATAATCACGGAAGGAGTACAGCTCAGCACAGAGATAATAACCGGGGATCTCCGAGGATACCGTCATGTAGCCCCCAAACATAAATATCCAGTGGATCTCCCGAGTGCGGTCCCGTAGTCCAACTCATAATGCACGATAAATGCGCAGTATTGGGGGAATCTATCGGGTGCATTCCCGTAGTTCCATATAACTGTACAGGGGGATCTTCCTAGAATCTAACCCGTAGTCCCAAAGTAAATGTGTTGGGGGATCTAACACGTAGTCCCAAAGTAAACAAACAAGGGGGAGCTACCGGAATTCCACATCCGTAGTCCAAAAATAAATACACAACGTAACCAACAGAATCAACAGTTACATTACAACAGAAGGATCAAACATCACCGCAATACATATAACAACAAATGACAATAATACAAGGTACAACAAGTAAATCAACTCAGGGGCTGTAAATCACGAGAAAATGGCAGAACCAGCTCAAAGGAATAACCACAGAAAAGAATACTGGCATAAAGGAAACAGTTCAATAACGGGAAAACTAACATGTAGCAATGATCCTACAATATACAAGTCAATAATAAGGAAATCAACACGAGTCAAGTAGTTATGAAAATATAACCTAACAATAGGAGTAGAAAAACTCTTCAGTTAAATCAAATAGGTGTCACATTAATCAAAGTATAAGACTCACGGGCATGCTTGACACCAGCATATAGATACTCGTCACCATGCCTATATGTCGTACTCGACAAATAAAACATAACAATTATGACACAACTCCTAATCCCTCAAGCTAAGGTTAGACCAAACACTTAGTTTTTCGAAGTTAGGCCAATATTCCAAAATAGCCTTCTCGCTTGAATTGACCTCCGGGAGGCTCAAATCTTTTCAAATTAATTGTATAACTTTATTAAAATACATCGAAAACAATTTCGGATAATAAAACATTGACTTAAAAATTCACATTAAAAAGTCAACGCGAGACCCGCCTCTCGGAACCCGACTTGATTTTTATGAAATCCGAACACTCATTCCATTACGAGTTCAACCATACTAATTTTATCAAATTCCGACATCGGATTGTTCTTCAGATCTCAAAAATTCATTTTAGAAGTTTCTATAATTTTTCTCCAAATTTTCACCCAAAATCACAAATCAAATGATGAATTCAATAATAGATTGATGTATTCTAGCCAACTCTGAGTTAGAATCACTTACTCCGGTGAATTGCTTGAAAAACCTTTGAAAAATCGCCAAAATCCAAGCTCTCTAGGTCAAAATATCAAATAATACCCAAAACCTCATATTTATAGATTACCCCACTGATCTCCACCTCTACGGACCGCACAAAAACGACTGTGGTCCGCATAAAACCAGTGCAGTCCGCGAAAAAATGATACCGGCCGTACAGGTTTTCCTCTGCAATGACAGGCTTTAGTAGTTTGCCCACAACTCTCGATAAAGATGTCCAAATGCCTATTATAATATTTTTATGAAAACTAGATTCAAAGATCTACAAGCTTCGTTTTTGAATCATCCCCAAATTCCTTATAGACCAGAAGATATGAGCTTCCGAAGTTGGACCAACAACCTGCGGATTCTTCATGATCGCAGACCGCGGACAATTTTCCGTGGCCGCACTAAAACCACCACGCCCAGCACTAAATCCATTGCGCCCAGCACTAAAACTTCCGCCCCCATCCATTTTCTAAGTTCCGGAATGTCCGGACTCGCTCAAAACTCACCTGAAACACACCCGAGGCCTTCGGACCTCAACCCAAATGTACCAACACCTCCCATAACATCATTAACACCTAGTCAAGCCTTCGAATCACTCAAAACAATATCTAAATACCAAATCAACTTCGGATTCAAGCTTAAGAACTTAGAAATTTCAAATTCCACAAACAAAACCGAAACCTGTCAAGTGAGGTCCGATTGACCCCAAATTTTGCACAAAAGTCATAAATGACATAATGGAGCTATTCCAACTTCTTGAGTCGGATTTTGATATCGATATCAAAAAGTCAACCCATCGATCAAACTTCCAAACTGTGACTTCTCGTTTTCGCCATTCAAGCCTAATTAAATTACAAACTTCCAAATAATTTTTCGGGCACGCTCTTAAATCTAAAATTATCATACGGAGCTATTGGAATCATCCAAAATCCATTCTGGATTCGTTTACTCATATTTCACCTCCCGATTAATTTAATTCAACTTAAGCTCTCTTTTTGGAGCTCAATTCCTTTCAAAACCTTTCCGAACCCGAACCGATTTCCCCGGCAAGTTACATAATAATCGTGAAGCATGAATTTAGAAGTATGTGGGGAAACGAGGTTGTACTTATTCAAAACAACCATTCGGGTCATTACAAAATAACATCGGTGCACCCTAAGACGAGACACTAGTTCTAATGAAGCATTTATCAAGCAAGTCTTGGAATTGTTCCTTCTATTCATTCAACTCAGGTGGGGCCATACGATACGGCGAAATAGAAATGGGTTGAGTTCCCGGAGCCAAATCAATGCATACCCGGCAGGTCTGAAGGAAATACCTCAGAAAACTCACGAACAATAGGCATAGAATCCACAGAAGGAACCTCAGCACTAGAATCTCGAGCATATGCCAATTAAGTCAAACACCCCTTCTCGACCATACGCCGAGCCTTCATATATGAGATAACACTACAGGTAGAATGACCAAGAGTCCATTTCCACTTTAAACGACTCAAGTCTGGTAAGTCTAAGGTCACAGTCTTGGCATGACAGTCCAAGATCGCGTGGTAAGGTGATAACCAGTCCATCCCCAATATGACATCAAAATCAACCATCTCCAAAAGTAACAAATCTACTCGAGTCTCAAGACCCCCATCATAAATACATATGAACGATGGACAAGATCTATCACAATAGTATCACCCACCGGTGTAGACACATATATAACAGCACTCAAACAATCACTAGGCATAACCAGATACGGTGCAAAATAATATGACACATAGGAGTATGTAGACCCTAGGTCAAATAGAACTGAAGCATCTCTACTACAAACAAGAACAGTGCCTGTGATAACTACATCGAAAGCCTCAGCCTCAAGCCTGGCTAGAAGAGCATATCATCGGGGCTGGGCCCCACCACTCTGAACTACATCTCTAGGACAGCTTGCTACTAGCTGGCCTCCACCTCTGGCAGCTTGAGCTCCACCTCTAATACCTCTACCTCTAACACTTCTACCTCCACCTCTAGCTGGATGGACGGGTGGTAGAACACTCGGTGCCTGAACCATGGCAAGAGAACCCTAGTGGTGCTCGAGGGCAATATCTAGTAATATACCTCATGTCGCCACAAGTAAAACAAGCCTTCTGTTGCTGGAACTGACGACCCTGAAAGCTCTGGAGCAGAGGTGCACTGATAGGAGCTGGTGATGCACTATAGGACTGTTGATCAGACTACTCAATATGAGAACCACGACCACCTGGGGCACCGTGAAAAGTCTAAAATGCTGACTGCAAAGGCCTAGGATGATGGCCTTAACCAAAAGGATCCCTTCCTCTAGATGAGGCACCACTGAATCTGCTTGAATGATGAGGCCTCTCGTCAAACCCCTGAGCACCCTCTTATGATAGAACCATCTCAACCTTCCTGGCCATATTGGCCACATCCTGAAAGGAAATCTCGCTCCCCGTCTCCTTAGCCATCTGAAGTTGAATAGGCTGAATGAGTCCCTCAATGAACCTCCTCACTCTCTCTCTCTCTCTTTCAGTAGGAAGTATAAGAAGAGCATGACGGGCCAAGTCAATAAATCTGGTCTCGCACTGAGTAACAGTCATAGAACCCTGCTGGAGACACTCAAACTGCCTCTGATAGATCTCTCTTTGAGTGATAAGAAGAAACTTCTCCAGAAATAGCTGAGAAAACTAATCCCAAGTCACAGTTGGTAACCTAACTGGTCTAACCAAATAATAATCTCTCCACCAAGTCTTAGCGGATCCAAATAAGCGAAAGGTAGCAAAGTCGACCATATTGGTCTCCACTATCCCCATGTTCCTGAGAACCTCATGACAGCTGCCTAAATAATCATGGGGAAACTCAGAAGATACACCGCTGAAAGTGGTAACGAAGATCTTGGTGAACCTGTCCAATCCCACAAGGCATCAGCAGATATAGCTGCTTCATCACCTGTCTGAGCTACCACAGTCGGCTGAACTGCTCCAACTGGCTGAGCTGCTAGAATCCGAAAATGGGGAGCCATCTACTCCGGAGTGCGGGTATCAGGAGTCTGGGCTCCTCCTCCTACTTGAGAGACGGCTGGTGCTATAGGGAGTAAGCCTGCCTGGATGAAACTCTCCATAAGGCCCACTAGACGGACCAGAGCATCCTGGAGTACTAGGGTAGCAATGAACCCCTCTGGGACCTGAGTTGGGCCTACCGAAACTGCCTGGGCTGGAACCTCATTATCAAACTCAACCTGAGGCTCCGCCGCTGGTGCTACTGCTCTGGGCTGAGCTCTGCCCCTGCCTCAGCCTCTAGCACGACCTCGGACTCACCCTATGCCCCTCGTGGGAGCTACTACTTGGGGCTCGGGCTGCTGATCAGTGGATGAGGAAGCGCGTGTTATCTCCATCTACGAAAGAATAGAATAGAAACTCAATTAGCATTGAGAAACCAAACTGCACGACAGGAGAGATAGATGTGAAGTTTTTCCTAACTCTGTAGCCTCTAGGGGATAAATACAGACGTCTCCATAACAATCCCTCAGACTCTACTATGCTTGTCCGTGAATTGTGAGATCTAAGTGAGCTCTGATACCAACTTGTCACGACCTAGATATCCCACCCTCGGAAGTCGTGATGGTGCTTACCATTGAAATCTAGGCAAGCCGATCATTTGGATTATTTACCTTTTTCCCAATTTAATCCTTTTACAATTAATAACCAACATTAGAAAAACAACAGAATTTAATAAGTGGAAGACTGAAATGTAATAATTTAATAAAGATTCCAGTACCAATCCATATATAAACCACCCAAGACTGGTGTCATAATTTCACAGACGGTCTAACAATACTACAAACAAGGGTCTAGAAAATAAATACAAGTTGTTCCAGAAATACATAGAAGAAATAGTAGAGAAGGATAGGAGACTCCAAGGCCTGCGGACACCTGCAAGACTACCTCGGATCGTCTAAATAGACTGAAGATAACACCCTCACTATGGTCCAAATGCTCCGATATCAGTATCCGCACACAGTGCATAGAGTAGTATCAGCAAAACCGACCCCATGCGCTGGTAAGTTCTTAGCCTAACCTCGGCGAAGTAGTGACGATGCTAGGACCAAACTACCAAATAAACCTGTGATGTTAAATCATATACAACGGAAAATAAAAGCAGATATTCACAGTTAAAGATGGGGAGGGGAAGACATGCTACGGGGAGCATCAGATAAAAACAAAATACCAAAGAGGAATGTAAAGAAACCATAATTTAGCTGCCAACAATAATGAGGAAAACAAGCACAGTATTCACTTTCATTTATTTCTTGTTGCGGGCGTGCAACCCGCTCCCATTTCATATATCTCGTTGCAAGCGTGCAACCTGCTAACATTTCATATATCTCGTTGCAGGCGTGCAACCCGCTCCCATTTCAAATATCTTGTTGCGGGCGTACAACCCGCTCCGATTAGAAATGTCTTGTTGCAGGTGTGCAACCCGCTCCCATTTACAATTCAATATCAATCATAAAGAATCTCGGCAAAGGAACAAGAGTATAACAACAAAAATCCCAACAAGGAAAACAATATCGTAAACAATGACATCCCGACTAGGGAAAACAATGTCATAACAATAATATTCCAGCAAGGGAGACAATATCACAAACAATAACATCCCGGCAAGTGAACCAACAATGACAATCAACATATTAAGGATGAATAAATCTCAACGGAGTCACAACAATTTCATCATAAACCCACGGGCATGCTTGACGCTGACGTATAGATACTTTTCATCATGCCTATACGTCATACTCCACAATTAACACATAGAAAATATGACACAACTCCTAATCCCTCAAGCTAAGGCTAGACCAAACACTTACCTCGATGCCACGAATACATTTCAAGCCTCAACTACCGCTTTACCTCTTGTTTCCACCACCAATAAACTTGTATCTAACCACAAGTTACTTAACTATATCAATAAATGCTAAATGAATCAATTCTAATGCGTGAAATTAGATTTTCTAGAGTTCTTCCCAAAGAGTCAAAAATCGACCCCGATTTCACATGGTCAAAACCTAAGGTTTAAACCAAAACCCGATAACCCATTCACCCAGAAACTCAAATATATAATTTGTTTTGAAATCGAACCTCAAATCGAGGTCCAAATCCCCAAATTCTGAAAAACCTAAGTTCTACTCAAAACACCCAATTTTCCCCATGAAAACCTTTGATTTTGAGTTGAAATCATGATAAAAGATGTTAAAGATTAATAAAAACGAGTTAGAAATGACTTACAATTGATTTGGAAGAGTACTTGTCTTTCAAAAATCATCCAAAGGTTTTTAGGTTTTGAAAGGGTTTGAAAATGAAATATTTTCAGCTAAGTTATGAATCTGCAGGTTGCAAACGTCGCAATTGCGACCAGGGTTCACAATTGCGAGCACCTCAAAAAGTTGTTCACTTCGCAATTGCAAAGATATTGTCACATTTACGACCCAGTTTATCTCTGGTCGCCTTCGCATTTGCGAAGGACCCTTCACAAATGCGATATCGCATTTGCGATACAAAAGTCGCAATTGCGACCAAGGCAGCCCAGTTCGAGTATCGCATTTGCGATGCTTTCTCGTATTTGCGAGCCATGCTTAATGTGAATCCTGCAGACCTGCAACATACCAACAATTCCTAAGTCCAAATTTTACTCTGTGGCCTATCCAAAACTCACCTGAACCCTCGGGGCTCCAAACCAAACATGCAAACTAATCTAAAAACATCATACGCACTTGCTCGTGCAATCAAATCATCAAATAACATCAACAACTATGAATTGAACCCCAAATTCATGAAATCATCCAAGAACCACCCAAAATTCCAATTTCTCAACTTTAAGTGCATTTTATACCAAACCAGTCCTGATCTTTTCCAAATTTTACAAATTTAACCAAATTATTATTTTAAACCTATACCGGGTTCCGAAACTAAAATACAGTCCTGATACCATCAAATTCAAACATATTTTATTTCCAGAAACTCAAATATATTCCATAAAACAATTTTCTTTAAAAAATTATTTCTCGGGCTTGGGAACTCGAAATTCGATTCCAGGTATACGCCTAAGTCCCATTTTTCCTATGGACCCTTCGGGACCGTCGAGTCACGGATCCGGGTCCTTTTACCCAAAATTTTGACCGAAGTCAACTCAATTTTATTTTAAAAGCAAAATTTACAATTTTTCATAGATTTTCACATAATGGCTTTTCCGATACATACCCAGACTGCGCACGCAAATCAAAGAGAGACAAAAAGGAGGTTTTAAGGCCTCGAAACACAGAATTTATTTCTAAAACAAGTGATGACCAGTTGTTGTTTTTGGGCTATTGATGACCCTTAGTGGCCTTTAGGATGTTTTAAAAATAGGGGAGTTGCTGCCCGATTTTCCTCAAGCCATACGACTTGCCAAATACGATGGTACGACATTATATGTTAACGAAAATATCATTTCACTTGTTGTAGATGTAAGAAGTTGTGTTGAGCTTGGTTGACTAATAAGGAAGATATCATACAGATATGTGAAGGCTATCCCTTCTTTCTTTTTTATATGATCCATACGATACAATGAAACGAGCAAGCATGCAAGTTTCACAAATTATTCTATTCTTCGAAGCACTAGGGTGGCATATGTTCTTGATTCCCCATATGTCCTACCATCATATCGTCTACTCATGGATCTTATGACATTCCGAGAGATCTTATTGACTTACTTCATTATTCATTGCATTGATTTATACATGTATATTGACCCATCATTCATCAGATGGCATTATATACGCATATAGTATACGTATATGGGGTATGGGGAAAGGTTATGGCATTATATACACGCTACCACCTGATCAATTAGTATAAGTTGACGGTTTTGTATGATATGATGGGATTGCCCTCGGAGGCTTGATGATGTTATGTACGCATATACCTATGCATGATATGATATTTACATGCACATGTAGGACATTATAAATATTTTATGATTCATAGAGCTATTCAGACTTAAAGGTTGAGTACTTTACTCCATATTTCTTTCGTGTCTTTTATATACTACTTTTTATTCCTTACATACTTGGTAATTTATTTGTACTGACATCCTTTTTTTTCCTGGGGATGCTGCGTTACATGCCTGCAAATCCTGAAAGATAGGTTGATAGTCCTCCTAGTAGGCTATAAGCTCAACGCAAGGTGTTGATGCACTCCACTTGCTCCAGAGTTGCTTATTTGGTCAGTATGATTTGGACATGTATTGATTGGTATATCGGGGCCTTGTCCCAGCCTTTATGATGTACTTTTTAGAGGCTTGTAGATAGATTTCATGTGTATGGTTACTTGTATGGCCTTTTTAACCTATGTTTTGAATGTACAAATGTTCATGTCGACCATATAGGCTCATATGTCACATGTATAGGTTTCTATATCGTGTTGGTTCGTCCGATGTCTAGTATTCCCTTATGTTTTACTCTAGTTATCTCATGATGACCCTTCTGGCCTATTTACCCATAATGGTATGATCAAAAAGACACGTTACATTGTTACTCGATTGGGTACGGCACTAGGTACCCATCGCGGCCCATTGATTTGGGTCGTGACACGACAGGTTCAAAAGTTGAGGTCATTGAATATAGCTTCAGTGAAGGTGCAGTGGAAAGGGCAACCAATAGAGGAGGCTACTTGTGAGACCGGGCGGGAAATGGGGAGCAGATATCCGAACCTATTTGAGACTCCAGGTATGATTCTAGACCTGATTGAGGACAAACATTTGTTAAGAGGGGGATGATGTAATGACATGGTCAGTAGTTTGAGTATGATAGCCCCATTTTCCTATTTATTTATTATTATATACTTGTTTTTTGCTATGAGACTTGTCAGGGTAATTGATTTGGTTCCGAGGATATTTCGAAATAAATTGGGACACTTAGTCCCAAGATCGGAAGCCAAAGTTGAAAGAATTGAACATATGTTGAATTATGTGTAATTGACTCTCGAATTGACTTTTAATGGTTATGATATATCTGTGTGGTGATTTTGGACTTAGAAGTGTGCCCGAGTATTGATTTGGAGGTCCGCAGATGATTTTGGCTTGAATTTGCAAAAGTTAGGAAAGTTGAAGTTTGGAGAATTAAGAAGTTTGAGCGAAAGTTGACATTGTGGTTACCGGGCTCAGTTTTGGTTCCCAGAGTTGGAGAAGGCCCCTTATGTCATTTATGACTTGTGTCCAAAATTTGGGATCAATCCGAGTTAGTTTGAATAGGCTTGAATTGGGGTGTGATTCGTGTTTCTGATGTTATTTTATGTGATTAGAGTCCTCGACTAAGTTCGTGTCATATTTTAGGACTTGTTGGTACGTTAGGTTGAGGTCTCGGGAGCCTTGAGTGGATTTTGGATGGTTATCGGATTGAAAATTGACTTAGGAAATATGTTGAAGTGTTTTAGGTCTAGCGTCATTGCACCTGCGGAAGGATTGGCAGTAGATACTAAAAGGGAGAAGGCAAGGGAAGTGTAAGTGCGGAGGAGAAATCCACAATAGCGGACGCACTCCTACGAGAAATGTTTCGCAGAAGCGGAGTTGGCTAGTATAGCTGGTAATTGCATAAGCGATGGCTTTGTCAGCAGATGCGGTCCCATAGGTACGAAGAGGGGAATATAGGTGCACATGGTTGGGTGTCTAGTGTTCTTCGCAAAAGTGGATGTGCGACAAAAGAAGCGATTTTGTAGATGCAAAATTTTTTGCCGCATGTGCGATTTTGCTGGCAGAAGGGATATATAACGACGGTTAGAGTGATTTTTTTATTTTGGACTTTGGGAGCTCGGATTAAGGCACTTTTTGAAGGAGGTTTTGCTAGATTTTGAGAGGTAAGCAACTTTTGGTAGTTTTTGTCTATTAATATTGAATACCCATTGAATTTCCTCCATAGATGTATTGTTTTTTACTTGAAAATCTGGGGATTTTTGACCCATGTATTGGAGATTTGAGTGACGATTTGGTGTCATAATTTGGTAATTTTGGTATAGTTGGACTCGTGGTTGAATAGTTATTCGAATTTTGTTAATTTTGTCGGATTCCGAGATGTGAGCCCGGGGTTGACTTTTTGACTTTTGTTAAAGAACTTAGCTTTATTATATGGAATTGATTCCTATAGCTCGTGTTGATTGTATTGAGTTGTTTGTGTCTAGATTCGAGATGTTCGGAGGCCGATTCGTGAGGAAAAGGATAGTTGGAGTAGAGATTTAAACGGTTTGAGGTAAGTAACACTTCTAAATTTAATTTTGAGGGTATAAATTCCCAAAATACGTGTTATGTGGTTAGTGTTGGGGTGACGCACATGCTAGGTGACAGATGTGTGGGCGTGCACTATGATAATTGTGACCCGATCGATTCTATGGTACTGTGTAGTCATCAAACCATGTTTCTATTCATGTGATCGCTATGTGTTAAAGTAATTGAGCTGCAATCCATTTTAGAAATCATGTTTAGGCTATATGGTTATCTTGTTGAGACCCACTGAGGTCATTTCTATTGTTGAATTACCTGCTTAAATGGCAATTTTGTACTTAGTCACATTTTTCATTTGCATATGATATCTCAGTCTTTATTACTATTTATTGTTGTACCATATATCATTGTTTGGGCTATTTGGCATGAGATTTGTGTGCCCGAGATACTGGAGAGATTGATGACTGAGTTGGGGCCTGAGATCCATGTTATGAGAGAGATTATGGATCGAGCTGCACGCCACAGCAGGCCTTCTTGGCTTTATATATATTATTTTTATATGGATCGGGTTGCATGCCGCAATAAGCCTTATGGCTTTACTATTATGGGATAAGGTTGCACGCTGCAGCTAGCCAGATTGTCTTTATATTAGCGCTTGGGTAGGATCCGTCTCTCCTGAGTCTGACATACCAACAGTGAGCGCAGATGTCGTATAGTGCTGAGTAACTGAGTGTGATGAGTGAGAGGTGAGACAATCATATTGAGTACTCTAAGAGAGGGAGTATGTGAGGTTGTCATTGCGGTACATTACATGTGAAATGCACATATCATTCATATGTGGCATATTTCATCTGTGTTGAGCTTAGCTGTTATACTTGGAAGAATGTCTACATTCATGTACCGTGTACCATCTGATTATGAGTTTCTTTGAGTTATTACTACCATTTTTCTTATCATATTTATACTGTGTAATATGGTTTGGAATGTACCTTTCTGAGCTCATCAATACTTTAATCCCAAGGTTAGTCTTGTTACTTATTGAGTATATTGGGTCGGTTGTACTCATACTACACTCTAGGCTTCGTGTAGAGATCATGTAATTCTGGGCACTACGGTTGCTAGCTTCGGAGCTTTATCTATTCGGAGATTAGTAAGGTAGTTGTCTTGACGTCCGCAGACCTTAACTCTTCTTCTTTCTAGTTTATTTGTATTGTCCTATCTTTCTAAATAATGTTTTAATAGTTAGACTATGTTGTCATTTAGATGCTCATTCAGCGACACCCCAATTTTGGGGGATTTTGTATTGAGTCGCGATATTTTCTTATCAATTAATTATGAGTTTATTATTATTTAAGCGTATTTCAGTATGTTTTAAATAAAAAAAAGTGTGGTTATTATCACACCTCCTTTTTACCCGCCCATGGGGATATAAGGAAGTTTTTTCAATTAAAGTGACATTACTCAAAATAGAATTATTTATTTAATTTTTAGAATAGCCACTTGGGATAGTTATTGGTGTCCCAAGTCACCGGTTTATTTTAAAATCCCAAATCGAGGAAATTTGACTTTTATTTTTTAAAGTCTGCGAACCAAAAATTCTAGATAAGGAATTCTGTTAAACCGGGAGAAGGTGTTAGGCATTCCCGGGTTCCGTGGTTCTACCACGGTCGCTTAAACTATTAATATTGGCCTATTATCCGATTTACTACATGTATAAACCTGTTGCATTTTTAACACTTTAAAATCGCTTTTATTTATTTAAAGGATTAATCCAAGGTTATTTAAAACGTGTCACAAGTCACGCTACATGAAATGCACACGACGCATTCTATTTAACCTTGTTGCAATTGGAGCCGGGTCATATGAAATGCACACCCGGATTCGTAACATGTTTTTTTCATTATTATTATTCAAAATTATGGAAGGGTCACATGAAATGCACACCCGAGCCCCTTTAATCTAATTCGACATAGTTCGGTTGAGGAATAGCAACCCAATATCCATAGTGTGACAACATCATGTTTAGCTATAACCAATTTGAGTAAATACGAGCAGATAACTGAGCAGGCAAATTCAAAACCACGGAGAATAATTACAGAAACAACGGAATCGCATCACCAAATAAATAATTAGCACTAAGTTCGAATAAAACAAATAGAGAATGAAAGAGTTTACCTCAATATAGCCGGATTGATCGTTTCACTGTCCCATCAGTGTTCGAATCCCTTATATTCAAAGATGCCAAGTTGGGTTAGTCATCGTCATTCCATTCACGTTCTGATCGTTAAATTTTACAAGCATGCTTCCTTGTGCAGTGTCTCTCATGACCATCAATTGACTTGAACCAAAAATGTAAAGTTGCTATCTATTAATATCGTGAGGATAACCTGAATTTCCTAAGCCAAAGGAAATGGCTTTCGTAACACCTCAAATCAAGAAGAAAGGATCACACAGAGTTGCAAGCCACAAGTTTTCTCCAAGTGCCAAAGCTTTTTCTCTTTTCCTTTTCCAGTCAATCACACCTCCATCAAGGAGTTGGTCATGTTCTTGCTGCTGCAAGTCTCATTCAAGCCACTCACGTTTTTGCAAATTAAGAAAGAAAAATAGTACTAGCAAATTTCCACTTGCTCAAAGTTTGAAAACATGTGACACTTCAGCTCCTCATAATGGTGCCAAATTCCTTAATTATATTAATAAGAAATCAGTTACAATAAACTCCGATGTACTAATCTAGCCAGAAGAAGCAACAGTAACAGGATCCCGGACAACAAACAAAGCTTCGACGGTGAACCTCGAACAGACCGAAGACCATGCCGGAAAAGAACTCAAAATGAGCTTTTGGACTCGTATTGTTTTTAGCTTTTACTTATTTTGTTTTCTTTACTTTTCTCGACTTGTTTTCCGTTATGGACTGAAGGTTATCGGCTGGTCGAGCTTTGTTTCGCTGCTTCAGGTTTATCGTGAAGAAGATAGGTTCCTTGGTTTTCTAATGCTGAAGAAGATGAAGGACAGTGAGGGGTCCGTTTATGGCTGCTCCGTTCTTCTAGGGTGTTGGTTGTTTTTTGGGTGTGTGTTGTTTTGGGTGTTCAAGGTTTGAAGATGCTGAAGATGGTGAAGAACGATGGGGGAAGTCATGTATTTGGTTCTTTGAAGAAGAAGCGACGATGGGAAGGGCTCTATTCTGAGAAAACGGCGCTCATCTCCCTAGGTTTTAGGCCTTTAGCTGGTAGCATCTCTTTTGTGTGTTAGTGCCTAGTCCCTTTATTTTGTTGTATTTTTTCCGCCCTTTATTTTGTTGTATTTTGTTGTATATCTCGTGTGTATTTTTTTTTTTTAGGAACATGAAATTATTTTTGTGTTTTCAAGATTATAGTAAAAGAAATAAGGTAAAATATAGTAAAAGAAATAAGGTACTATTTTTGTATATTTTTTTATTTAAATTTATGAAAGAAGATAAACTAAAATATTTTTGTAATTTTCATTTTATGACGAAATAAAGTAAAATAAAAAGTCAAAATTGGTTGAAATAACTATATAGGCCTAAACTAAATATTTTTACACTAAAAATGGGTGAAATCTCGGGGAGAGGAGAAAATCACATGTCTACAGTTATCACAAACTGAAAGAGAATATTTTTTCTACATCAAGAAAAGAAAGTACTTAGTTTGATGAAATGAAAGAAAATACTTTTTTTATATCATGAAAAGAAAGTACTATTTTTGTTGACATGCAAGAAAATACATTTTCTACACCATGAAAAGAAAGTACTCATTTTGTTGAAAAAAATACTTTTTCTATTTCACGAAGAAAATACTTAGTTTATTAAAATGAAAGAAAATACTTTTTCTACGTCATGAAAAGAAAACACTCATTTTGTTAAAATAAAATAAAATATTTTTTCTACATCATGAAAAGAAAGTACTCATTTTGATAAAATAAAAAAAAATACTTTTTCTACACCATGGAAAAAAATTACTCGTTTCAGAAAAAAAATTACTTATTTTGTTGAAATGAAAGAAAATATTTTTCTACATCATGAAAAGAAAGTACTCGTTTTGTTGAAATGAAAGAAATATTTTTTTATGTCATAAAAAAGGTACTCATTTTGCTAAAATGAAAGAAAATACTTTTATTACATCATGAAAAGAATACACTCATTTTGTTGAAATAAAAAAAAAAATACTTTTAATAATAGTTCTATTTGGAGTGGGTGGTGGGCAAAGTTGGGGTGGTGTGGTGTGGTGGGGGTAGGGGTTGGGGTTTAGGGTTTAGGGTTTAGGGTTTAGGGTTTAGGGTTTAGGGTTTAGGGTTTAGGGTTTAGGGTTTAGGGTTTAGGGTTTAGGGTTTAGGGTTTAGGGTTTAGGGTTTAGGGTTTAGGGTTTAGGGTTTAGGGTTTAGGGTTTAGGGTTTAGGGTTTAGGGTTTAGGGTTTAGGGTTTAGGGTTTAGGGTTTAGGGTTTAGGGTTTAGGGTTTAGGGTTTAGGGTTTAGGGTTTAGGGTTTAGGGTTTAGGGTTTAGGGTTTAGGGTTTAGGGTTTAGGGTTTAGGGTTTAGGGTTTAGGGTTTAGGGTTTAGGGTTTAGGGTTTAGGGTTTAGGGTTTAGGGTTT
>MU728921.1:14229-41064 GCA_026770625.1 Nicotiana glauca
CAATGGTATATTTACCTGGATTTGTTTAAGCATCTCAAAGAACTTCTTATATTGTTCCTCCTTTTGATGCTTGGCCGATCTCTACGGAAAAGGTGCAGGAGGTCTCTTATTCCCAATCACTTAGGACTGATCTTTACCAGCTACTATCTCAATTACTGGCTCCTGAACTAGGTCAACTGCTTTCTCGGTCTCCTGCTGAATGCTCTCTTCTTCCTGAGCAGGCTGGACTGTCACCTTTGTCAGTTTAGTTAACTCATCCAACTCAATGGGCACTGGTATGAGTGTCTCAGCCTGTCTAGTTTCTCTAGCTCTCTCTTGCTCCACATCCAGGTCTCTGCCATTACGTAGGCTCACCGCCATCAGCTGTTTTGGGCCTTGATCTTTTGGATTTATCTGGGTGTCTGCAGGTAATGTCCCCTGAGGACGATTGTTCGTAGACATTGAAATCTGGCACATTTGCAGTTCAATATTTTTGATTGCTGCATCATGTGCATCTACTCTTTTATTTATTTTTGCATTGGATCCAATAACCTGTTGCATCATTGCTTCAAGTCTAGCGAACCCATCTTCTTGCCTCCCACCATGTTGTTGCTGAGGTGGGGGATACCCTTGCTGCTGATTGTGATTGTTGTACCCCTGTGGCCTGGGATAAGGTGCCATATTGTTGGGGGGTCTCATACCTCCCATGTTTCCTGTATTAAACTGTGGCTGCGCCGGCCTGTATTGCTGCTGATTTTGCTGACCCCAGTTCTGATTGCCCTGTCTCTGGCCTCCATAGTTGGATACATAGTTCATGTCTTCAGGGTACTACTGATGATGATCATGTTCTACGTTCCAAGGATTACCAATTGGCTGGCTATTGCAAGATGTGCACAATCCCCCGTTGGTAGTGTCTACAATATGTACTTGATGTTTTTGCCCTGATTCCTCCACCTTTTTGGTGAGTATGCTCATCTGTGTCAGGAGGGTTGCCATATTTTCAGCCATGGTATTTGAGGGATCAAGAGGCATTGAGTGCACCACTGGAGTGATATGTGCATTCCTGGTCGTCCACCCCGAATTTTGTGCCATCTTGTCAAGCAGATTCTGACCTTCTCTATAGGTTTTGCTCAAGAATGCCCCACCAGCTGAGGCATCTACAATATTCTTCATGCTGTCTGACAGTCCCATGTAAAACTGTTGTCCCAACATCTATTCTGGAACATCGTGGTAGGGACACATAACCAACATTCCTTTAAACTTGCCCCATGTCTCATGCAGCGTCTCCATTGGTTTCTGTTTGAAGCTCACGATCTCATCAATTTGTTGAGCAGTTTTGTTGGGCGGGTGGAACTTGTTGTGAATTTTCTTGACTAACTCATCCCAAGTTTCTATAGAGCTTAAGGGGAGTGAGTTTAGCCAAACCTGAGCAGCTCTTGTCACCGAGACTGGAAACAATAACAGCTTGATTGCTTCCGGAGTCACGTTGGGCTGCCTTTGAGTTTTGCAGATAGACAGGAAGTTCTTCAAGTGCTACTGAGGATGTTCTATTTGTGTCCCAGAAAAGAGTCCCTTGTTTTGCAACAAATGCAGCATGTGATCTGGAACGATTCAGCTTGTATTACTGGCACAACAATGGCAGTGGCCAGATTGTCAGCTGTGGGTTGTGCCCAGTCATATAGTGCACCCTCAAGCACAGGAGGTGCCACTTCTCTGGCATTTAATCCAGTTTGCTCATTCCTGACGTTTCCGTTGGGGTCATTTACGTCTCCCATGTCAATTTTGAGTTTGTGTGTTTGTTGGGATTGTTGAATTCTTTTGTTGGCACGGTTCAATATCCGGAATGTTTTCTCGGGGTCTGAGAGTCCTTCAAGTAGTTCTCCAGTCCTCGTAGACTTTCTAGGCATACACCTGAGCAACCAAGTCAACAACCGTCAAAATTTCAATGAAAAATTGGGTCGAGAGAAAACCGACTACACTAAGAATTTTTGTATTTCTATCAATGGTAATTGATAATTCCGTTAATTTCCCGGCAACGGCGCCAAAATTTGATCACGCCCAACTATGCCTTATAAAAAGGACAATGCGGACGTTGCAAATAAAACCTGGGTATTATGTCCAGAGTCGAATCCACAGAGAATTAACCTATCAATCACTATCTTTAGACCTAATAAACTCTTTAGAATCAATTTTCCAAACGTTGAGAATCACAGTTAAGGGTGTTTTTACTAACTAAGATTAACAATAAGTAAATAGTTGTAAACTAAGATGCTAAGTTGTAAACGATAGTGAGAAAGCGTTAAGGTAATGATTTCCCCTATTGATGGAATTCCTTCTGTTTAAGTTTCCTACAAATTCACCAACGCATTCCTATCAATCATGAACGCTCTTCTTACTGTAAATCTCTCCCGAGTAATCACAGTAATGTACTAAATGCACTCTCCCGAGATACACTAGCTAGCTTTTTTATCACAGTTCACTTAAGATTGCACCCAAGGCTTTATTATTCCTAATCCCACATTTAAACCCGCAGTTGTAGATCTCTCTTATACTTTGGGAGTGGTGTTGTTCAACATTCACCTAAATATGCACTCTCTCCCGAGTTATGCACACTAAATAGGCACAGCTAATTGAGGATCCTGTCAATTAACTACAACAAATACATAGTTGAACAAATAGAAATTAAAACTGGCAAACTGTATTCACATAAACAAGAAGTTCATCCCTCAATAGGTTCCATCAAAACCCTAGACAAAAGATTTAGCTACTCATAACTATGGGTAAATAAACTAGAATAATGTTCATCATGAAAATTGCAAGAAAAATTAAAGAAGAAGAAGATATGATGTTTTGGGTGATCTCTCACAATTGTTTTCCTTGCCAAAATACTTTCTAAATCAATACATGCCTCATTTGGGCGAAGTCTAGTGTTTAAAATAGGGTTTGGGGCTAAAAATCCCGTGTTTTGCACTTAAGTCCCTGAACTTTTCAGCCTCTGCCGCGGTTCTGCCGCGGTTACGGTAGAATCGCGGCCAAACATGCTCTCTGATTCTTCAGTTGTCCGCGAGTACACTCTGTCGCGGTTCTGCCGCGGTTATGGTGGAACTGCGGCAGTCCTTCTTCAGGCCTGGCTTGAGCTGCTTCGCGTGGTTCACTTGGCGAAATTTTATGATTAGCCTCTTTTTCTCCATATTTGATCCCAAAAGTACTCCATAGCCTTCTTTTGTCATATATCACCTGCAAAGCATGAAAATCGCTAATCAGAGCATTTTGTTATCACTTTTATCATCAAAATTATACAAGAAGGTGGTTCTTTAGGGCCTAATTATAGTTAAATTCACCTATTATCAACTAGCAATTAAAAAAGGATGGCAAAGAAGACGGATTGTGAATTGAAGACAAACTAATAGAGTTCCACTGAATATCAGTTTTGCGTCTCATAGGACTCCAAAATACATCTCCCAATCTCAACTCCAGCAGCACCTGTACTTTGAAATTTCATATCTCTTTTCTTACCAAAATACAACTAATTTCAGCTATTTTCATTCGTCAACTTCAAGCATCACATTCAACAACTTCAATTTGAAAGCTGCTTGCAATTAAATACGTACATCATGGCTAACATGAAATTAAGAGGACAGTAAAAACAAACACAAACAAGAACTACAAGATGAGGAGAAAGAGCAATGCCATGTTTGCAACTGAATTTGCAATTGAAAGAGCAATGTCGTGCAATTCCATATTGCTTACTACAATTTCTTTCTTGAATTGTAGTAATCAAGACTCACTTTTACTTTTCCATAATTAAAGCATACCCCGCTATATCATGTTTCCACTTTAACCCACACAAAAGCTACACCAACCACCCCATGTTTCCACTTTAACCCACACAAAAGCTACACCAACTACCCTATATTTTTACTTTAAACAACACAAAAGCTACAAATATTCCTTCCTTTTGGAGGTGATTGGCGGGTGGGGCTAATATGTTACAAAAACTGGAAAAAATTATGGACATTGGCAGTAATATAGGTAGTATCAACATTTTTGGTGATATAGTATGCAATTTGGTATAGGAATGAAAATCTCCCTTTAATTAACTCCATGCAGAGTGGCGGAGTTAGGTGGGCGGAGGGGGGTTTAGCCGAATTGAGGGGTCAGGTGAGAATTTGGGTATTATATAAAGAACTTATTCAACAAAATTTGTTTTAATTTGAAAACGTTTTTGGGGCTTATGCCTCGCTATAAAAACGCGCCCCGAACTCCCGGCGCTTTTGCCTCTTGAGCTCGCCCCGAAAATACCTTTTAAAATACTGGGTGCAACAATACACTAAACTCACTACTTAAAGAGTTCCAATTTGCCTCTATTTAGTGAAAGATAAATGATTGACTTATCCCTCCTAGTCCTTTCCTTTATTTTCCTTTCTGATACTCTATTTTGTCTAATACACTATTTATTTTGATATATTGTAGTCATACTTAACGTGCTATTCTATTGGGTGGAAATACTTTTGTACTCCCTTCGGTCTACAATAAATGTTCAATTTATTTTTTTATTTTGATCCAAAATAAGTGTCAATTTATATAATCTAGAAATAATTCAATTTATTTTTACAAAATTACCTTATGTACATACCCCTAGAAAGTTTTCTTACTCCTCACATCAAATATTTAATTAAGGTTAGATTAGTAATACTAGATATTTTTATATAGAATTTAGTATTTTCTTAATGGACGTGTCAAAAGTAAATTGATCACCGGAGGAAGTAATAAGCTTTCGAACTCCGTATAGCAATGATAAAGATAACCAAAAATAAAGTTATTGTTTAGGGTATTGGAAAGGATAATATTTTCATGGCCAGAAATGGTAGCCAAAAATGCCATTACTATGAGCTTTTAGAAATAGTAAAGAAAGTAATTATGGCAATGATGTTGGTTGTGATGGAAAAAAGGTCATTCTTATATACTTACTTTTATGAGAAAAGGCATAAATTGCCCGTTAAACTTGTATAGAAAAGTCATTTACACATTTAAATTTTACGAGTGACCCAACACCCCACCATTCTAATTTGAAGTGAATTTATTTACCCCCTAAAATATTACAACTAGATTCAGTCCAAACTGTGTTTCACACGCGCTGGCAGGTTGCTTTTTTATATTTGTTTTCCATTGTTCTTCTTTTTCAATATCAATAGAACCTCTTGTAGACAATAAATTGCAAACGAGAAAATAATATCAAGACCGAAAATATCGCAACAATCGTAGTATTTTATTTCGAATATTTGAGGGTACAATCTCTATGATTCCTCTAATTCTACTTTTCTAGTACAAATTCAAGGGGCCTTTGAGCTTAATCTTGAATTTGAATTTGATTTATTCGTCGCGAACACTTTGATTGTTGCCACGAATTTTATCACGAACAAGTAGCCTTGATCTTGAACACCTTGTGTTTGATTTGACTTCGTTCTTGAACTTGAACTTGATTTCTTGAACTTGAACTTGATTGCTTGAAGCTTGAAACTTGTGGAGGAATTTGCAGTGTTTGATCCACGAGCTCTTTCTTGCTTCTTGTTATAACTTTTGGTGTCTTTTCTTGGTTATGAAGACCCCTATTTATAGTTGTGGAAGGGAAGAATTATGATAAGAACAAACTCTTTTCGACCAATCAAATTAAAGGATGACATGGCCGCATTTGATTGGCCAGAACATGTCAATTGTACACGTGGCGCGATTTTATTGGCCTTTTTAGTGTGACTTGGCATGCCTTGTCATTTTGACACATGGCACAATCATATTGGCTCTTCCATTTGACTTGGCGCGCCACGTCATTTGACACATGGCACCAAACTGGGCCTCTAGGAAAATAACATCTTGGGCTTAATGAAGTGGGCTCATCACTTTAGCCCAATTAAATGGGCTAGCCCAATGGATTAAGACTTATTTATTTAATCCATATATGTTGGATGTATATAATTAATTCAATTATATTAGCCCATAATATTTATTTGGACTAATATATCTTGAATTTAAAATATAGTCCAAATTATTTTACGGATTTAATTCCAATAAAATTTATATGCCTACAAATGCCCCCTACTTCATGACTTGTCGGATACATAATTTGAAGACTATGCTTGAAGTACTGGAAACATGTTTTAATTCTTCGGCTTTTGGCCTTCTAGCTTGACTCGATAATGATCAAACTTGAACAAGCATGCTTTTGTATTATGGCAACTATACTAGACTTTGATGGGAACAAGAACTAATCGTGTAATATGAGACTTAATTTAAAGAGTATGGATTATATAGTAGCCTGCAACCACGTCACTTGAACCTCGAAGTGTGGATAACATTTAAGCAATTTAATTTTCTTTTTTTAATCAAATTTGCACTCTTAATTGTCATGACAGTGGGATTTGGATGAGTAGAAAATCCTTTAAAAGTCAAACAATGATTACATGAGACTTATTCGTAGGCTTCTCTTTCTAGGTGCAAAACTTTCTCCGACTTTCTTTGTCCATGCGCAGCAACTTGAAGTCTTCTTGGATTCAGTTTCTGCTAGGAGACAAACATTGATATATTGAAGTCCCTTTCCATGTTGGGCAAGAATTATCACTGCCGCCCTACATATACAAATTCAATGCGGAGACGGACCACAGATGTCCCACATCGAATTACATAGCATTAACGCCTCTCTCCGTAATCTATATAAACCCATGTGCTCTTATTTGTTAAACATCAATTCTCAGTTTTTGCAAGCCACTTGAATCTAGTTTTGTAGACTCGGAAGCATCATCACGAATGTAATTTCTTCTTTTTTTCTTGTGCTTTTCTTCCTTCGTTGTATTTTTTTTTTGTAGTTCAAGCGAGATCTACGCATGAAGAAGGCGGTCTTAGGGTGTGAGGGGATGGTACTCATCCCTGCCCAAATGTCGGAGGGATTACTTTCATGGCCCGATTCTTGGAGAGATTACTCTCAATTCTCAATGTGTCCCAATTCTTGGAGAGATTACTCTCAAAATGACTCGATTCTTGGAGAGATTACTCTCAATGTGGCCCAATTCTTGGAGAGATTACTCTCAAAATGACCCGATTCTTGGAGAGATTACTCTCAAAATGGCCCGATTCTTGGAGAAATTACTCTCAAAATGGCTCGATTCTTGGAGAGATTACTCTCAAAATGGCCCGATTCTTGGAGAGATTACTCTTAAAATGGCTCGATTATCGGCGAGGCCAACTTAAGGTGCAAAGGGACTCATATGTCCACCTTAAGATTGGAAAGTTATAGTTCCTTTTAAGGACAAACCCACGAAGAGGCCAACTTAAGGTGCAAAGCGACTTATATGTCCACCTTAAGATTGGAAAGTTATAAAGCTTCAACTTGAAGACGACATCGACTTGAACACTTAGAAACTTTGAAGATTTGGCGGACTTTGCAGACTTCAAATCGAAGATTCGGAGGGCTTAAATAATTCAACTTTAAGATCGGCGAATTTGAAGATTGAAACTTGAAAACCGACGAACTTAAAGACTTCAACTTTGGACTTGGAGTGCCTAAATATTTCAACTTGAAGATCGGGGAATTGAAGGCTTCAACTTGAAGACCGGCGGACTTGAAGACTTCAACTTTGAGACTTGGAGGGCCTAAATATTTCAACTTGAAGATCGACGAACTTGAAGACTTCAACTTGTAGACCGACGGATTTGAAGACTTCAACTTTGAGACTTGGAATGCCTAAATATTTCAACTTGAAGATTGGCGAATTTGAAGACTTCAACTTGAAGACCGACAGAGTTGAAGATTTCAACTGTGGGGACTTCAACTTGAATATCGACGGACTTAAAGATATCAATTTACCATGGAGGGCTGCCCCTTTTAAATCAAATGAGATCAAAGTTCAACAAGAGGATGACATTTCAGCTTGATTTTGCATTCCTCGGACATCAATTGGGGCAATATGTATCTTTTGAACTTATGCGACTGAACTTAGAATAAAACTCTAAGCTGCCTACGTACCTCGACGAAGAGGATCAAGTCATACCATAGTTCAGACTGGGTAATTTTTTTTTATGTCCTAACTTTTGCCTAGGCCGCCTCTTTCGAAGTTTTCAACCTAGCGGACTCTTTTTTTTTTGGGTCGTACACAGTTTATACTCTTGCGGGCCAGGAGTTTAGCAACATGCAATTTAGGTTCGTGCGTCAAGGAGCGTCATGACTTACAACTTCATGGATAATACTTCTTCAAAAACTTGCCATTGATAGGGCCTATTCTCATACCATCTGCATCAACCAGCTTGTAAGTCCCACTTGAATAAGCTTCTTGTATGACATATGGCCCATCCCATTTTGAAGTAACCTTTCCTACAGGTTTATGGGAAGTAATTATGGGTCTTCGTACGGCAAGGACTTGATCTCCTACTTGAAAGGATCTCGTGCGAACTCTTTTATTGAAGGCGCAAGATAATCGAGCTTGATAACATTCAAGACTCTGTTGAGCTTCCAATCTCTTTTCATCAAGAGCTTCCGGCTCTGCTAACCGAAGTCGAGCATTTTCTTCATCAGTGATCCCTTCTTGAATAGGCAGTCGTAACGAAGATATTTGACGCTCAAGTGGCAAGACGACTTCGACTCCATAAATGAGTGAATAAGGAGTCGCCTGTGTTGGCGTGCGGTGAGTTGTCCTATATGCCCATAGAGCTTCTTCCATACGGTCATTCCAATCTCGTTTGGATTTGGAGACGATTTTCTTTACAAGTTGCATAGAGTCTTATTGAATGCCTCGGCTAGACCATTGGCGGCAACATTGTACATCGAAGAGTTACGTTTCTTGAAGCCAAAGAGATCACAAATCTTGTTCACCAACCTATTATCGAATGGCTTTCCATTATCCGTTATTATGTAACGAGGAATGCCAAAGCTATAAAAAAATGTTTACCCGGATGAAACTTGCAACATTTTCCTTCTTTACTTCCTTAAGAGCAACAGTTTCAGCCCATTTTGAGAAGTAGTCAGTTGCAGCCAAGATTTATAGGTTCCCACCAGAGGACTTTGGCAGTGGTCCAACAAAATCCAATCCCAAGCATCAAATGGCCAGGATACAACAGTCGGGTGCAACACTTCAGGAGGTTGATGAATAAAATTCGCATGGAATTGACAAGCCTTGCATCTTCGAGCGTAGTCCAAGCAATCTTTTACCATCGTTGGCCAATAATATTCCATCCTTTTTATATAGAAGTGGAGCTTTGGTCCGGACTGGTGTGATCCACATACCCCAGAATGTGCTTCTTGTAAATCTTGGAGAGCTTCTTCTTCTCCTAGGCATCGCAAGAGTACTCCCTCGAACGACCTTCTGTATAGAGTATCCTTGTAGTAAAGGAAGTGAGGTGCACGACGACGGATTTCAGTCCTTTTCCTCGGATTTTCTGGAAGTATCCCATAACATAAGTAGCCGATAATGGGTTGTCGCCATTCTTCTTTCTCAATTTCAGAAATAGCAACAAGATGCTTGAGTTCGTTTTCTTCACCTTCAACTTCATTTGGCGTTAGTACTACCCGTTTTTGGCGGACGGTAACTTGCGCTTGGTTAGGCAGGGCTAATGATGAAGCTAGAGCAACAGCCTTTTTATTTTCCTTCCTTGGCGCATGTTGAATAGTCACATCACCGAGCCACCCCATCAACTTTTTGCGTAATTATGATATGGGCGTAGTTCAGGCTTCTTGACCTCGTAACTACCCAAAAGCTGATTGACCACTAACTGGGAGTCACCAAAGACTTGCAATTGCAATTGCTTCATCAACGGCCATTTCAAGCCCTAGTATTAATGCTTGATATTCAGCAACATTGTTGGAACAGAGTTATGTCAAGGTGAAGGAGTAGGGAAAGACTTCACCTTGAGGAGTGACAAATACTACTCCAGCCCCAGCTCCCCCACGATAAACGGCACCATCAAAGTACATCTTCCATGGAGGTTGAACTTCAACTATCATTGCGTCCTCATCAGGTAGTTCATCAGTTAGCTCCCAGTCATAAGGTATCTGGTGATCTGCCAAGAAGTCTGCCAATGCTTGTCTTTTTACAGCCTTTTGAAGGATGTAAAAAATCTCAAATTGTTGAAATTGGAGGTACCATCTCGCTAGTCGATCACTAAGAACAGGTTTTGACATCACAAACTTGATGGGATTTGCTTTAGAAACAAGATGGACAACATGAGCTTGAAAGTAGTGCTTCAACTTTTGAATTGAGAAGACTAGCGCCAAGCACAACTTCTCAATTGGCGAATAACTCAACTCGTTTGGTGTCATCGTCCTGCTCAAGTAGTAAAGAGAGCTTTCTTTCCCCTCACTATTTTCTTGTGCCAACAGTGCTCCAACAGACCTTTCCTGCGCAGCAATGTATAGTATCAATGGCTTTCCTGGTATAGGAGTTGCTATAACCGGAGGCTTCATCAAGTAGGTTTTGATACTTTCGAAGGCATTGCTACAAGTTTGGTCCCACTTGAAAGGAACGCCTTTCTTCATGAGGCGACTAAATGGTTGGCACCTCCCAGCCAGGTTTGATATGAATCTTCTAAGGTATGCTATTTTTTCTTGCAGACTTTTCAATTCATGGATATCTCGAGGCTCAGGCATTTTCAAAATGGCATCCACTTTGGCTTGATCAATTTCGATCCCTCGATGTCGGACAATGGAACCAAGGAACTTTCCAGAAGTAACTCCAAAGGCACATTTCAAAGTATTCATCCTAAGTTGGTACCTCCGGAGCAATTCAAATACCATCATTAAGTCCTTCAAGTGGTCGCCCTTCTCTCTTGATTTTACCACCAAGTCATCAACATAACATTCGACATTCTTGTGGGGAAGATTGTCGAAAATATTCTGCATGGCCCTTTGGTAAGTAGCACCAGCATTCTTCAAGCCAAAATGCATTACCTTGTAGCAATAAATACCCTTTGGGATACGGAATGCAGTAAGTTCTTCATCTTTTGGTGCCATGCGTATTTGGCTATAGCCCGATGAACCATCCATAAATGACATTGCCTCGTACCCAGTAGTAGCATCGATCATCAATTCTGGAATGGGAAGCGGGAACTCATCTTCTTTCGGTTACACATTGTTAAGATCCCTAAAGTCAACGCACACTCGAATCTGGCCATTTTTCTTCCTTACAGGGACAATACTTGAAACCTATGTTGGGTATTTAACTTCACGGATAAATCCAGCTTCGATGAGTTTGTTAACTTCTGTTTCAATCAAGGGAATCAAGTCCTGCCTAAAACGCCTTTGAGCTTGTTTAACAGGACGAGCACCATTTTTGACTGCGAGGTGATGGACTGCTACTTTCGGGTCCAAGACAGGCATCTCTTTGTAACTCCAAGCAAAGACATCCCTGAACTCTTTGAGTAACTCAATATAAGTGCTCTCTTCATCAGCTTCAAGTAAATCACTTAGGTAGGTGGGTCTTGGTTCTTCATCGGTGCCAAGATTAACTTTTTTTAAGGCATCAACTGTCGTCTTCACTCCTTCTTCAAGTTCAGGTGGAGCATATTTTGCCTCTTCATCTTCTTGAGGGTCCCCATCATTGAAGGATATGTGATAACACAACAAAACATCCTCCAATTCCGCATTATCTTCCATCGAAGACAGAATGCCATTCTCGACTTGCATAGTAATATGATACGAAGAACCCAAACTTTCTTCATCTTCATCACGTTTCTTAGTATAGACCATAGTATATGGCTTTACCTTCAGTACTTCTTTACAGGAAATCACAAGTTTTGTTTGTCGCCTCATTCTAGAAGGAACCAAACTTTGGAAATTCTTAGAGACCTTAAGTACTTCTTTACGTGGCATCCATCCTTGCCTCTTTTTAAATCTGGCCACGTGGCACTTCCGTCAAAATAAGGACAGATTTGTTAGGATAGTTGGACGGTAGGGACTTTTGTGGCCCAATAGTATAACGGGGGATAATTTTAAACAATTTACCATAATACAATGATATATCAGACCCTTTTCCGTAATATTTATTTGGAATAATATATCTTGAATTTAAAATATAGTCCAAATTATTTTACGGATTTAATTCCAATAAAATTTATATGCCTACACCTCCATCAAACCCCCCCCCCCCAAAAAAAAAATTCATTTCTCCNGAGAAAAAAACAATTACTAGATAGAGAGAAAACAAAGATCAGAGTACTCCAAAGAAAATTCTAGCAAGTTTCAATTAAACTCCGAGGAAGTTTGGGAGAAACTTTTCTAGCAATTGATTTTATAAGTCGTATGGGGTGGGTGGTCCAAGAACCTTGTCCATATTTATCGAATTTTCATTGATTTTATGTTACGAATCAGGACAATTTTTGGTTAATTAATTTCAATATCAAGCATACTTTCATTGTGGGTACTACAGTTTTCGGAAGAAGACCCAATTGGATAAGCTCTAATTTCTGCTAAATATGACTTATATATGCAAGCCCTGAAAATTATGGAAGATACTGATGCTTCATTAAGTTTGTTTCAACGGGCATAAAAACATCCATGCTATAAGCCCAATGATGATATTACGTTGTTCAATAAATTGAACCAAAACAGAGATTTTGTTGGAATCCAATCGATTTTTAGAAACATGGTCCTTGATTCATTAATGGCGAAGAAGGTCATTCCAGGTGGATTTTCTGATGAGTGACAATAGGAATTTTAGTGGTGACGAGTATTTTCCGGCCGAACACCGGCCAAATCTTAATCGGCCAGTAGTGATTTGGTTTTCCTTTGAAGACCACGAACATGGGAAGACGATTAAGGAGAAGAGAAAAGGAATGAGAAAGAAAAAGAAAAAAAGAGTAAAGAATAAGAAATGCAAAATGAAAAAGATATTAAGAATAAATAATTAAGTCTAATTAGTTGACAACATCTAGTCACAAAGATGACACATGTATCGTTAAGTCAGTTTTTAACTTTTTTCTTTCTTTTCACGCGCATGTAAGAATTTGATAACACATTCTTTGCCAAGTCAATTTTTAGGGGGTAAATAAATTCAATTCAAATTAGAATGGTGGGGTGTTGGGTCACACGTAAAGTTTAGGTGTGTAAATGACTTTTCTATACAAGTTTAATGGGCAATTTATGCCTTTTCTCTACTTTTATAGGTAAGTGATGCTTTTATTACTCTTGGACTACCGAGTTTTGTTGTGTTTTATTCAACAAAAATTATTATAATGTGTCTCTACTAGCTTTCAATTGAAAAAATAAATCAGCCTGTTGAATTAAACTTCAGTTGTGCACGGGTCTAAGGATAGTCGGATCGTATTGGGTCTTATGTAAGTAATTTTATTTTGTATTTGTGCAAAATATTGTTGTTACCGCTTGAATTCGTAACTTCCTGGTCACGTAACACAATCTAGATCAAGGATCTCCTAAGTCAATACAAGCTTTCAAATTTCAATATGTTAGGCTAAAAGTCAGCTGTACCTAAAATCTACAGTTCTTTTGACTAATGGCTAAGACACTATCAATTCTACTTTTTCTTGAGAGTATCTTCATCAAGTGGGTTATCAAAAGATCCAAATAAAGTCAGAGCTACACGACGATAAACTTCAATTACTTCCCTCCCCACGAGCTCCGCTCATTTTTTAACTTCTAATCAAGAGTTCAATACTTAAATGGTTACTCAAGTATTCGAATTATCTACGAAAGTCATCTTTATTTTGTTTGTAACAACAAAGTCACTTAACTATGCATATAGATTTCTCTTACTTTTGATTGCCAAATACTCTCTCCGTTTCAATTTATGTGAACCTGTTTCGTTTTCAGTCCGTTCCAAAAAGAATGACTCAATTCCTTATTTGGAAACAATTTACCTTTATGCAATGATTCACAGCCACACAAAATATATGTGTCTCATTTTATACCACAAGTTCAAAAGTCTTCTCTCTTTTCTTAAACTCTGTGCCCAGTCAAATGGGTTCACATAAATTGAAACCGAGGGAGTAGTTATTTTACCCTCTAAATTATCAACTTTTGTGTTCTTTTTATTATTTTTAACTTTTTAATGTATAATTTTTTTTTTCTCTTTTTAATTTATGTAACTGGTAAAGTTGCTGTCATGTGACTAGGAGGTCACAGGTTCGAGCCGTGGAAACAACCTCTTGCAGCAATGCAGGGTAAGATTGCATACAATAGACCTTTGTGGTCCGACCCTTCCCCGGACCCCATGTATAGAGGAAGCTTAGTGCACTAGACTGCCCGTTATTTTCTTTTTAATTTATATTATGGACTTACCTATAATATAAATTTTATTTATAAATTAAAAAGTAGTATTAAGCATATATAATTTTAGAATAACAAATTATTAAGCATAGTAACTTCGTAATAACAATTTTGATATTGACAACAAAAGTTGAAAAGTTATTTACATAATTGAGCATGAAAGAAAATAAAAGTTTTATAATATATATTCCAAGCACTTAATATATATATATATATATATATATATATATATATATATATATATATATATATATATAAAACATTCTTGAGTATTATACTTAATTATATTATTATTATTCCGACATTTTATATGGTAGAAAATTTATTTTTTATTTTTTATTTTATAAATAAAATTTATTTTTTCTATAGATAAATCCATAATGTAGATTAAAAAGAGAAAAATTATTAATATTAAAAACTAAAAAAAGAAGAAAAATAATAACATTAAAGAGTAAAAAAAGAAATATAAAAGTTGATAATATAGAGGGTAAAATAGGTATTTGACAATCAAAAGTATGAAAAATTGGTTGAATGACTTCCGAGTGTTAAAGGCATAGTTAAATAACTTTAATATTACAAACGAAAGAATAATGACTTTACTAGATAATTTCGCATAGTTGAGTGACTATTTAAGTAAGTAACGGACTCTCTAATTAGACCTGGCTGAACTTTTCACAACATATAGATCAAAGGATGTGGAGAGTGCCACTCTTTCTATTACAATCCAAATTCTATATTCAGAATAAAGTTCTTTGCTGCCAAAAAATGAAAACTTTAATAGAAGTAGACGACAGAGAAATGTAGTAGAAGACTGCTAATCTTATTATACACATCGAAACAGACTCAGACATATTTAACGCCACAGATCATTGAGAACAGATAATGCATCAATCTGCATTCCTACCCTTGAATCACAGATCAACTGAGTTAAAATCCTAAATCCTAAGGTAGAACATACAACAGCTCTGGCCCTGGGAGAAGCTCTAGGACAGCGCATCAACTCTAAGGTGATATCAATGTCTCTCTCTGCAAATAAAAGAGCAGCATATTGCACAAAGCATCTCGCATTCACGCATACTGGGATGGGCCGCAACTCAAGGATGTGATGTAGACAGCCTACCCTAATACAAGCATTAGTAACTGCTTCTACAGTTCGAACCCGTGAACTATAGGTCATACAGAGACAACTTTACCGGGCTCCACTTCCGTGTTCACAAATATTTAAAAAGAAAAAAAAGAGTACCCTAAACGCAAGCATTATTGACTACTTCCGCGGCTCCACATTTGTTCTACCAATCCTAACGGCTAAACATCACCTCACTAACTCATTAAATTTAATAGTTTTTTTGTGTGTGTGTTTGAATGTAGGGAATGCACGTAATATACAAATATTTCAACGCTAATTTATCGCAAAAGAGCTTAACTAACACCAGATTTGCAAATAGAAATGCGTAGTTAATAGTCTTCTTGATAATATAAAGCAACACTTACTGACAGAAAACACACACACACACACATATATATGACATTGTATTCTCGAAATTTAAATGGCTTGACAAAATAAACCATCTGAATACACTGACAAAAAGAAGAAAAGAATACTTAACAATCTGGCTTCATGTTTTCGACAACCCCTGCCTTATCTGTGACAAACTCAAGGATCTTTAGGTAATGAAGTGAGTATCTAACAAAACTGAAATATATATATATATGTTGTTAGCAAAATAACACAATCTGCAAAACCATCAAATAAACTATTTCTCAATAGCCAGGTAACTTTAATCAGAAGTAGACGATTAAACAATATAGCAAAAGATTGTGAATCATATCAAACACATTGACACATACTGGTATTTCAAAACATCTAGTGAAGAACATAATTGTCGCCGCATCTTTACAAAATTTGCCATTCATCCTTTCCTTAGAGTTAAAATCCTAATCCTGATATGGAAAATAGGAGAGCTCTGCCCTGGGAGAAGCTCTGGGAAAACGCATCAACTCTAAGGCGATATCAACGCAATTGCTTTACAAAACGCAGTTCAGCTTTTGCATTCTCATAAATATTAATGGATAAATGCTCGAGCTTGTCGAGTGGTCGTTCCAAGCAGGACGGTGAGTCCAGATACTTCAGAACTGCTTCGGCATCATCGTCAGTAGCATCAACCTTATAATGGTATAAATAAATACCAGTTATTTTGGACTTTCATGTTCACAAATATGAAGTGCAAAAATAAACCAGATCATACATAATATTCCATTACTTACCCAAATCACAAGTTTTCTCAAATTAGGGGAATTCCTAATTAACTGTAGAGCATAAGAAATCTGACCCAGATGGTCAAAGGCTACACATAGCGACAGATGCCTCAAAAAGTTGAGCGTAAAAGGAAGCCCATTTGGAACTACATCTGCACTCAAAAGCTATGAAGCAAACATTAATCAGAATCAAATAAATTTACAAATATTCAAGTGAAACAACAGGTAATGAGTTTCTTACCTCAAGGAAATACGAATCCAAATGGAGTACCTCAAGTGCAGGCAAACTAATAAGAAGCTTCTCCAAAGTTGATTTTTCATCAGCCACGTTGTAAAAGTCAAGTTTGAAGACTCTCAAATTCTTGCAGTTCATGAAACAATTTAGCACGAGATAGTAGTAACTATCTCGAACATATAAGGATTTCAACTCTGGTGAAATAATGTTTAGGTATTGAGTACCGTGACACATGTTCAAGGACAAGTCCTCAAGAAGGGGGGCTTTGATAACGCAAAACGATGTGGTTGGCGCAAAGGTTGTACGTTGCAGATCAAGGGCGATAAGATTCGGAAAACCAAGAAAAGAACTGGGTGGTTTGAAGACACAGTTGGTGAGTTCCAAGTGTGTCAATGTTGAACATTTTACAAGGCGGCAGAGTATAGGTATTGAGATTTGAAATGTGAAGGGTTAGCTTCTTGACACCATTTCTGGTGACATAAAGCACCCATCTATCAATATCTGCACACGAAGACAAATGTGCTCCTCTAGTGTCAAGAATGAACTTCACAATGTTCCCCATATGCAGTAGCAGGATCTCATCCACTGCTAGTTTGAACTTGGATTCGGACTCTTCTATTAACTTACGACAGAAGTCATAATCCAGCACCAGATTTGGAAGAGTAGCCCAAACATATCCCCAGTTCCTCGACAAAATACTAGTTCTTGCAGCATCTTGAGCCGGTAAAAGCTCAAGGATATGATCTGTAACATTTCTTGGTAAACCCCTGATCCTATCTTCTCTATCCCCTTCAAGAGCAGCTCTTTCTCCATCTGTTTTGGAGAGAAAAAAAATCAGAACAGATCCTTAAGAATAGTGGTTGGTGGTTTTTTTGTATGACAATGGTGTTCGAGTACCGGTCATTCTTGCTCATAATGGCTGAGAGAATTCTAGTTATGCCACTAGGTCAAGAGTTCAAACCCGGTACCCTGACAAACAAAAAGACAGTAGTGATCGGATCTAACTTGCGCACACCTTGACTATTCCACTGGCTATGTAATACCTCCCACCAGCACAGGTACTGGGTAACACTACCCAACAAGGCTTGGGTAGATAAGTAGAAATTACCTAGTATATTTTGCTTCCTCTAAGATTTGAACCTGGGACTTCATGGTTCTCCTCTCACTTCATCGACCACTAAGCCATACCCTACGGTGCACAAAATGACCCGACTCAAAGTACATCGGCTTAGAGGGGTTTGAAACCTAATTCTCTCAGAATGTTCTAACAACAACAACATAACTGGGGAGGGTAGTTTGTACGCAGATCTTACCCCTACCTTGTGTAGGTAGAGAGGTTGTTTCCAAAAGATCCTCGACACAAGCAAGCACAGTCACAGCAGTAAAGAAAATTGAACTATAAAAATAGTAGAGCTGCAAACTATCATATATTAATAATCGATTGCTAAACAATATACTATAAAAGAGGAGAAAAGAACACAACCACTTATATTGTATTTCAATATTACCACCTTGTCTTTTCAACAATTTGTTGCTCATGTGGGCTTCAACTTGTATGGATGCACAAACAAATACAACTAAACATAGTCAAGAAGTCAGAACAATAAGACACATGATATGCTTAAATCTACAATATAGGAGAATCTTCTACCAGCAAAAAACCTTTGCAAACTCCATAATTCTTGTAAAATCAGCTTCAAATTAACTAATCCTCGAAAAGAAAAGGACTTTACTTATTAAGAAAATTCTCAAAAAGGAAAAGGTTAAATCCGTCCGCTATATATTCTGATATACACCGTTTAAAAGACAATGATGCCAAATAACATTAGAACTAGTAGAAAGCTTATATACTAAAAGTAAATTGTTACCAGAACAAACACTGTTTTGATAGGTAACATGAAAAAACATGACCAGAACTAGGTGTAGCCTGGATATTTGTATGCACATGTAACTAATGTCAGTTAAACCAAAACCTAGACTAATAGGTTGCCTCTTCCAACTAGTTTAGGTAGTTTAGGTACAATGGATGTATCACTCCTAGATGCTAAATGCGTCATCCTTAACTTATGGTATGGATCTATTGGAGCAATACCTTCTTCTTTTGGATTAACCATAATGTACCACATGGAAACAATTACCTAGACCTACTAAAAGGTTTAATTGCTTTTATAGCGTAACAAGAAAGTACTTGAATTTGCTTGTAATCACACCTTATCAATCTTCTACCTGTCTATCTTTCTTAGAGCATTAAATTGTTTCCATTCTCTTTCAGTTTGGCTTAATAATTTTCTGCTTTTCAAAACTTCTTTATCTTGAATGAAACATTCAATGTCTTCACTGACAGACTCGAATTCCCAACCTTAAGGATCGTGATGGCACCTAACACCACACTTGCTAGGCAAGCCAATGTTAGAATTCGATGAACTATCCTCTTTAATTAACCCTTTAAACATGATAAAGCAATTTCCAAGAATAAACTTAATCCAATGACTTTGAACGATTAAATCCAAATGTAAACGAATAAATGATTAAATAAAACGAGCCACGAGACTAATTATATAAATAACTCAAAACTACCCCAGGGTCTGGTGTCACAACTCACGAACTACTAAAGAATACTACAAATAATGGGCTGAAAGAAATAATGTATAACTGTTTTGAATCAAATAAAACAGTAGTCTAAATAATATAGATAAGACTCTCGGGATCTGCGGACGCCGGCAGATATACCTCGTGTCTCCGAAAAAATGGATAGTTGCTCTAACAACCTCTACTATTGGCCAGTACCTGGATCTGTGCAAAAGAGCACAGAGTATAGTATCAGTACAACCGACCCCATGTACTGAGTAAATGCCAAGCCTAACCTCGAAGAAGTAGTGACGAGGCTATGACGGGGCATTAACAATATACCATAGGACAATAATAAATAATAAAGCAAGAAAGAATCTAAAACGAATAAATAATAACAATTACAATGACAATTTAAAGTAATTCAGTCACCTCCTCCAAGTCTTAGCTATAACCAATACTCAAATAAATTTCTAATTTTCCACACTTTGCTTTAAAATAACCACAAGTACAAAACATGAGGAAAAAAAACATAGAGTAAACAAAATTTTTCCAAATCTTTGTGAATAATAAAAAAAAAATCAGCAAAACATAATTTTTCTCCCATATCATTCTCAAATTGTTGCGGCGTGCAACCCGATCCCGCATGTCCACCCTTATCACAATCATATATTCCATCCTTATCACAATCAATTTCTCCATCCTTATCACAATCAATTTTATTTATTTATCAAAACTTTCCCAATTCAAGCCAAGCCTTTCACAACACTTTCATTTCAACAATTGTAAACAGGAAACTATACTTCTCATAAACTTACCAAATATTATCACCACAACAAGAAGCCAACAGGAGCATAAATATATAAATATCTCCTAAAATAGTGCCAAAATACTCAACCTTCCTGTACCACCAGGGAACCAAATACGCAACCAATACTCTTCCAACATAGTCAAATAATATTTAACAGCAAGGTAATAATGCCTAATAGTCATGGCAACACAATTGAACGTAGAACAATCAAGACCGGAGTCAATTAAATTGGAAACGGGGAAGGAATCATGTTTAACAGACAAATTGATGGTGCATAGATACTCGTCACCTCACCTGTACACCACACACATGCTAATTCACATAACAAATAAATTGGAGATTCCTATTCCCTCAAGTTAAGGTTAAACCAAGCACTTATCTCAAATTTGCAGGCCACTCACTACTCAAGTACCTCTTTTCCTTTAGAATTCACCTCCAACCTACTCGTATCTAATCATAATTAGTTTAATATCATCAATTATCGCTAAAGGAATCAACTTTAATGCATAATTACAGTTTTCCAATGTTTTCCCAACAAAAGTCAAAAACCGACCCCAAATCGAGGTCCAAACTTTCAACTTCCCAAAAATATCTAATTCTACCCACCAAGTACCATGTTTTTAAGATCAGAACATGTCCTAATATCTCAATCTAAACTTAATATTCAATTAAATCTCTACAAGTTAGTACTCAGATTCAAATAACAATAACCAGAGAAAAAACGTTTAAACTTAAGAGCAAAATTTCGAAAACAGTAGCTAATATATTAAGGTCACTACTAATGCACCGTAGCCACCTAAAGATACACTGTTAAAACTTCCAAACTTACCAGTATCTAATCCTTTAAAGTCAATCTTATCATAAGCAATCTTCCCCATCATTAGCTAAAGCATTATGTCCACTAGTTATTATTATATCGCTAGTTTATTAAGGTTCTAACATTGTTACTTCTCTGAAAAAGATCAAAATGATAATTATATTAAATGCAATACTATTGAGCCACAGGATTCTTAATACCATATATAATATATTAATAGTTACCATCATAGGTATAGAAAATGAAGAAGATAGAATTAATACCTTAACACTCAATTTGCCGTACGCTATAATGCCGAAAGCCCGAAATTGAATCCTTCTCCTTATTTCTAAGGTTAAATATAAATAACGCTCCTTCTCCTAATTCAATTTGCTCACAGTAAGTAAACTCATCAATATAGAAGGCGTAATTAAGGTCAATGTATTGTATTCTCCAATTTGTTGTCAAACTTGTCAACTTCCTTTCTTTCTTTTCTATTGTTTGTCTCCTGATGAAATACACTAACGAATGCCGTATTCTAATATCCTAGATAGAGTAAATGGGTGGGTGTGATGTATGGGCTTGGTCCTGCTTCTTTTAATCCCTATATTACATCCAAAGTCTTTAATAATCTACTAACATGTGTACTTGAGTATTTAGCCCACTAATCACTTATTTAATACACTATATCATATATTATAATGAATTCTCTTCTACTAGCTTAGGCCCAATAACTATATATAATAAAAAAAATTAATTCTTCTATCCCACAATTAATAAGATTTTTAATGCTAACGAGCGCAGAATAGAGTCTTAAAATACAAGATGACCTCTTGGGTCATCACAGTAATCCTTAACTAATGGTATGGATCTATTGGAGCAATACCTTCTTCTTTTGGATTAACCATAATGTACCACATGGAAAAATTACCTAGACCTACTAAAAGGTTTAATTGCTTTTGCAACGTAACAAGAAAGTACTTGAATTTGCTTGTAATCACACCTTATCAATCTTCTACCTGTATATCTTTCTCAGAGTATTAAATTGTTTCCATTCTCTTTCAGTTGGCTTAATAATATATGCTTTTCAAAACTTCTTTATCTTGAATGAAACATCCAATGTCTTCACTAACAGACTCGAATAGAGTCACGCCTCTCTTTTAAGTATTTGAGGGCATGTTTGTGGTAGGAAAACATAGAGCAAGACCATAACTGAAAAGCTCTTTCCTGTTCCTATTAGAGTGCAGCCCCCACACCCACACCACGTTGATGTTCTATTACCAGCCCTCCTTGTATCTTTGGTTGTAATTCATTTGTAAAAGAACGAACTTACTTGCACTCATTCAAATGTAATGACACAATTTATATTATGGGGCACAGAAGATTATGTATGCTTCCTTTAATAGAAAAGACTGCAAAATTCTTCTTCATTTTTTCTCCAAAAGCATGTACTTTACAAGTTAGCGAGACACCACTTAGACACTTTGGAGAACTTCGCAATGTATTTTTCTGATCTGTTTTTCGAAGAGTATTCAAAGCCTAAAGAATGCTTTGGATCAGAAGAAAACTTCTTAGACAACAACTATCAAAATAGTTTTGTCTTTTAAGAACTTTTCCAAAAAAAATCTCCAAACATTCCCAAAAAAGCTGCCCAAACAGGGCCTTAGTGCTGCCCTAGGTCGATGAGAATTTTCTTAGAAGGGACTGACTCAACAAAAAGTTGTTGAGCAATCTTGTTATGAGATTCATCTGGCTATTTTCTATCAAAATTCAGTCTAACTTTGATATTGACAAAAACATTTCCTGATGTGCATTCTCTGCAGTACAGTTGTGCACCCTATTTCTCAATTTGTTCAGTAGTTTACATTAGGTTGCAAAAGAAAGAATAGTAGAAGGTGAGAAAGAAGCTTCATGTGCACCAATTTCTTTGTTTGGTTAAGAAGTAAACAATGGTTAAGTAAGAGGAACAAGGTACCACTTGGACTTTGCAGCCTCTCTCAAGCTGGAAAGAAGGGGAAGTAATGACTTTTAGTTGAACAAAACAACATATAGAGAAGTATTTGTACCTCCCTTTGAAGAAAATATCAACAAGTCTCTCTCCAGCTATCATTCTTTAAATCAGATAACATGCAAAACTCGAGGTCGTAACTTAATAAGGAGCTAGTTGAAAAGGAGTTGTTGCATGCTTCTATCAGCAACTTTGTTTACTACCAAATTCACACAAAGGACAAAATTGAGATGTGACAGCAGTGTCATGTCAAATTATTTTTATCTTGTCAAAGTAATAGGAGAATTCTAAGCACCGAAACTTGAGACGCTTGACCCATTAACACTTTGCCTCAACTTAATATAAGTGCAGCAACTACAATGTTTTTTTCTTGATAAGTAGCAGCAATAAAACTTCTTCCCAGTCACCAGCTAAATGTCCAAAGCCCAAGTTGAAGAAACATTTGAAATACTTTAGGTTAGCAAGTTGCCAGAAAGAAAAATAGGAAATTATAAGGTCACCATTTAAATATACTAAAAGTAACCAAAGCAATTACTTCTCATTCAACACCTTCCTTCAATAGACACAAACGGCATGCTGTTGTTTCCTTTTCTTTCCATTTGATACCAAAGCCAGGTTGGCGAATAAAAATATTTCATGGACTTAGTACCTAATATCAACTAACCATAGGGTACCAACTTTAACTTCTGCATTCCATAGATGTTTTAAGAAATTTCATAGGCTTGTTCTCTTTGTAAACTGCACATTCTCCAGAAAGCACAATCTTATTTATTTATTTATGTATTTTTTATAATGGTGGTATACATGCTAACTTGTGAGCACCACAACTAATCCACCCGATTGCCTGGGTAACTTTACCCAAAGGCAAAACCAGGACTTCAAGCTTATGGTTTCGGGATCATAATCCTTTCAATTTACTGGGTTCTAAATTAATAATTTATACATATTTAATGAAATTTTAAGACAAATACATGATTAAACCAAAGCTACTGGGTTTGGCCGGACCGGTAGCCGACACTGTGGCTCCGCCTCTGACTCAACCCATGGAAAAAATTCACCTAGTGTCGCCTTTGCTGAGTTTCGAACCCTAGTTCCTCAAGTTGTTACCTCTGGGTAAATGTTCCTTTTTCTTTAAATCTGTCTTCTTCTTCGACGACTACTTAATAGGAGTAAAATAAAACATTTTCATTTTGAGATCAGTTGACAGATATAAGTTATAAATTGAGGAATCTGAGTTGCTTTCTCAAATTTTAGAACTTCAAATTTCATCGATAAACAGTAAAATTTCCAATTCATCGTAGTAAACACTAGTGAGAAAAACATTACTACTACTATTTTCCTTCAAGCATAGTTTCATTTACAACCTTAGGATTACAACAACCATACATACACTAAGCAGAAGGAATTGAATACTAAATTTATGAAAAGAAGAAAAAAAGAAAGGAAAGAGAGAAGTCAATACCTTGAGTCATGTTGATTAGCAAATGTTTCCACTCTTCAAAAAAGACTCTCTCTCTTTCACCTTCTCAATAGAGCTTATTAGCACCAGATTTGGAAAAAGATACTACTACTTTATACTCCCAATTTCAGCAAAACCGAAAACACTTTCCTTTTGCGTGCGTAAGAAGGGAGAGTTAGGCTAGCCAATTTTCGAACGCCTCGTTCAAAAATGGGTAACGTTTGCAATTATTGAAAAATAGCAGTTATTTTGCGACAACAAGGACCGGTGCACCCTAATATACCGAAGATAGCATATTATGTTCGACGGTATATTATATTGGGACTCCAATATATTATATTGGAGTTCCCGTATGCTTATGCTGAAACTCAATTATAATATACGGGCGTTCCAATATACTTATATTAGAACTCCGCTATACTATACTGGAGTATTTTTCGAATTTTGAACACTATTTTTGTTCAGATTTATTTTTACATGAAAAGTGGCTAAATATTGATTACTTTTGAAACTGTGACTATTTTTGAACGACCACTTGTAAATCTGACTTTTTATTGAATTTCTACCGAAAGGAGAGGGCGGAAGTGCACGGTTGGCCACTAATAACATACTCCCTCCGTTTCAATTTATGTGAACCTATTTCCTTTTTAGTCCGTGCCAAAAAGAATGATCCATTTCCCTATTTGGAAATAATTTACCTTTATGCAATGATTTATAGCCACACAAAATATATGTGCTTCATTTTACACCACAAGTTCAAAAGTCTTCTCTCTTTTCTTAAACTTCGTGCCCAGTCAAATGAGTTCACATAAATTGAAACGGAGGGAGTATATATTTACTTTTAAGCCACTGTTTAAAATGTCTTTAGTTTTTAGCCACTGTTTATTAAAACTTTAACTGCCCGGAAGAAAATACCCTTCTACTAATGTCCTCACTTTTGAACTTAACTTCAGGACTTTAGGACTACATGTCCTTAACTTTTGAACTTGGAACTCTAAATTCAGGACTTCAGGACAACATGTCCTTAACTTTTGAACTTGTAACTCTAAGTTCGGGACTTCAAGACTATATGTCCTTAACTTTTGAACTTGGAACTCAAACTTCAGGACCAAGCGTCCTTAATTTTTGAACTTGTAAGTCAAAATTGTCCTTAACTTTTGATCTTGTAAATGTAAGTTAAGGACTGCATGTCCTTAACTTTTGAACTTATCAGTTTAAGTTCAGGACCAAGTGACTTTAACTTTTGAACTTGTAAGTCTAAATTCAGGACCAAGTGTCCTTAACTTTTGAACTTGGAATTCAAAGTTAAGGACTATGTATCCTTAACTTTTGAACTTGTAAGTCAAAGTTCAGGACTAAGTGTCCTTGACTTTTGAACTTGGAACTCAAAGTTAATGATCAAGTGTCATTAACTTTTGAACTTGTAACTGTAAGTTTAGGACCTATTGTTCTTAACTTTTGGGCTTCTTAGCCTAAGTTCATGACCTATTGTCCTTAACTTTTGAACTTGTTAGTCTAAGTTAAGTACTTCAAGACCTATTGTCCTTAACTTTTGAACTTGTTAGTCTAAGTTAAGTACTTCAAGACCTATTGTCATTAATTTTTGAACTTGTAACTGTAAGTTCAGGACCATTGTCCTTAACTTTCATTTTAAAATTTAAGAAACTTCTGGTTCTTAATTAAGATCTCTTGCTTACCTTATTTCTTTTTTTAATTGCTACTAATTAAGAATCTACTTTAGAGTCTGTTATAGACCAAAGAAAACATAAACTACAAAGCAAGTAGCAAACCAGATAGAAAAGCTTGAGATTTCTTAAGAGTGCAGTATCTCTCATTTGGCGGATGTTGAATTGTATAGTCCGTCACCTAATCCCCAAGAAAGAAAGAGAGAGGGAACTGGGTTGGCTAGTGAGATGATCTCACCTGGTCGATCTCGAGGAGGAGAAAAGGAACGAAGAGCAAGGACTGAAGCGAAGAAGATATGTTGGGCCAAGGCGGGGTCTAGAGATAGAAGAAAAGGTAACACCATCTTTTCATATTAATTTTACTAGACCAATGGCTAGTTTTGCTCACCATTAAAATGTTGGATAAAAAATAAATATCACTTTAAAAAGTGGCTACTCCACATAATTTTTAAGAAGGGGTTTTGACACAGTTACCCACAAAACCAAAACTATTTATCTTTGTCTATCCATTTATTTTTCTACCCATAAACTAATTACATTTCCTACCCATAGTAATTCTTGTAGTGAATTTTTTTCTTTATTCTCCAATTCTTTTTTATTTCTATGCTTCTTTTCTTCTTCTTTTTCTTTTTTTTTTCTTTTCTGCTTTTCTTTTTTCTAGTTTTCTTCTTATTTTTTTCTTTTTTCCTTTTCTAATTTCATTTAACTTTTTTTTATATTCCTTTTCTCTTCATAATCTAATTTTAATTTATCATTTTTACTATTTTTTATTATT
>MU728921.1:45798-60443 GCA_026770625.1 Nicotiana glauca
AGAAGAAAGAGTGAAAGCAATGGTTGTGAGAACACAGATTTAACTCCATAGCTTTTAGAAGCAATGGTTGTAAGAACATGAATTTTGAATTTGCTAGTGCTTTCAACAACAACCCAGTATAATCTCACATAGTGGGTTTGGGGAGAGTAGTGTGTACGCAGACCTTACCCCTACCCTGGGGTAGAGAGGTTGTTTCCAAATAGACCCCCGGCATCCTTCCCTCCAAGAACTTCCCACCTTGCTCTTTGGGAGACTCGAACTCACAACCTCTTGGTTGGAAGTGGAGGTTGCTTTCAAGATGTGTACAATATGAGCTAGGTAAGGTAAAACTTAAAAATATGTGTCATTTTTTGTTATGGTATGAAGTCACGTGAATTTTCTTGTAATTATTTCCAAAAGAATGCGAAAATAACTATTTTGGAAAATATTACACCCATCATCTTTTTAGGAACAAAATATTTATAAAATACAACAGGTGATATACCTTTGGAATATACAATTCACAGATTGTATACATTAACTATTTGTATCTTATTCTGTATGCTTTAGTATTGTATACGCGTTTTAAGGGAGAAAATTTAATCAGTGGGTGCGATCGATAAATATCTTAGATGCTTGGATAATCATGAAAGATTTCTATAGTTTTAATTTGTTCAAAAATCTCTTTTTAAATTTAAAAATAATTTAATTTAAACTTTCAATAATACTCTTAATGATAAGTTTTTATAACCACACAAATTTTTATCTCTCAAGCTTCGAACGTTTTTGAACAAAAAACGCGACTTTCGGTTAAAACAGTTGTAGTTGTATTGTGATTGGTTAAACTTATTTAATAATAATATCTCTAGATATTTATTCTGAAAATGTGGTTAATACTAAATAGATCTGATGGTGGATTTACAATTTGCATTAAATATTCCAAAAGGTACGAGCAATAACGGAGGACAACTAGCAATAAATAACAATAAATGACATTTAAAGAATTAGAAGAAGTGGTTCACCTGATAGAGGATGAACTAGATGATTGTTCTTCGTGACAATGATGAGTAACAGACAAATCTTGAAATGTTCGAATCATTCTCGGATCTGATGAAAAAATAAGGAATAATATGAACAAGAATCTATACTATATTAAAAGCACGAAGGTCCTTAACAAAATGTTGTTCGCTTTTTTTACCCTTTAAAAATTAATTTTATATTGGATAAAATTATCGTTTAAATTAAATTCTTAATATTTTGAACTTTAAAATAACTAAAACTTTACTTCTTAATTCTTTCCTTATTTAACTATGTTAGAAATTTTGAATTAAATATTTTCCTTATATAAACTCTCTTAAATATTCCTATTCAGTCACATACTATTCCCTTTAACTGTGGACAAAAATACACACGAACTCCTTTAATTTTTTGAATGGTAATTTTGGTAAGTAAAATTATTTTAAACCACTTGTAATATGACTCAACTGGTAATACACCTATCGTATGTTAAAATCAAATGCTTATACAAATATATTAAACAATTATAAAAGTGATATTTTTATTTTTCAAAATCAAACAGATTTAAACCTAGCAATTATTTCACAACTAGCTTATTCTCAAGTGTGAAGAAAGAAGCATGAAGGTCCTTAGCAAATTTTTATCCTTTTAAATAAAGTTTACACTAGACAAAATAGTTATTTGATTATTCTCCTAGCTAACATTTTGGTGTTTGAATTAAATCAAATTTATTATTTTTAAATTTTTCCTTATTTGAATTAAGCAAGAATTCTTTACATTTAGGACTTTAGAAAATTTTACCTAGAATACAATAAGAAAATACTAAAGTAGAACACTTTATTTCCAAGGCAATACATTAATTTACGGAAATTCTTATTTCCGTCAACTAAATGAAAAGGACTTTTTTCTTTGTTAAAATTTTTTTATTACAGAATTTGACTTTAAGAAAAATAGGAATTAACTTTGAAATTAGTCTCGTAGCCAATATGGTAGTTTTTTTTTTATAATATATCACAAACCCATAGCTAAATTCTACTCAGCAATGGATATTTGCCTTTTAGCTACATAATTTTTTTTTTATTTTCTTTAGTTGCCATGTTTAGAATACATATGTGACGACCCAAAGGGCGTGCTTCCGAGGCATTGAAAACCTCACTTTTACTTGCCTCGATTGGCGTGCGTAGTCCGGGCGCGTAGCCGAAAAGTTTTATGTTGAAATATGTGAAGTCTGTAAAAAATTTGAAGAATTTTGATATTAATATGATTAAAGTTGACTTTGGTCAACATTTTGGGTAAACGGACCCGGACCCGTGATGTGACAGTCCCAAAGGGTCCGTAGAAAAATATGGGATTCGGGCATGTGCCCGGGGTCGAAATCCGAGGTCTAGAACCTGAGTAAAAGAATTTTTCTGTTAAATTATTTTTCTGAAATTATTAAGGAAAATGGAAATGAATATTGATTAAAAGACTATCGTATCGGGCTCGTATTTTGGTTCCGACGCCTGGTACAAGTCTTAAATATGTGTTAAGCGCTTTTTGTGAATTTTGGTCGAAATAGGACGTCGTTTGACGTATTTCGGACCTAATTATCTAGAGTTAGAAGTTTAAGAAGTTTGAATTGAAAATGATGATTTTGAGGCTTGATTCATTGATTTTGATGTTGTTTTGGTGATTTGATCGCTCGAGTAAGTTCGTGGGATGTTGTTGGGTTAGTGTGTTGGGAGCCCCCAGGGCTCAGGTGTGTTTTTGGAGGTGATCGGGGTAGTTTTGGACTTAAGAAGTTAGCAGATTTTCTGCAATTTTTGCACAAGGGTTTTCTTCATCGCATTCCCATCACTAGGTTCGCGTTCGCGTAGTTCTGTGCTTTTCCCCCTTCGCGTTCGCGTCTTGACCCTCGCGAATGCGTAAGCCAAATTCAGGCCCCAGTATTTTCCCTTCATCGCGTTCGTGTTCTGGCCATCGCGATCGCGATTTTCTGTTGTGCCCTCTATCGCGTTCGCATTCCTTAACACGTATTCGCGTAGGCCAATCTTGGACCCCCAGCATTTTTCTCTATGCGTTCGCGTTGACCCTCACGCGAACGCGATGAATTGCCCAGTCTACCCTTCGCGAACGCGGTCCCTTTCCCGCGAACGCGAAGGGCAATTTTGCCCAGTTATATTTTTAATTTCCAGAACAGTACACACGGGTTTTTCACAAAATTTCTCACGAGCTCTCTTCTCTCCCAAGCTTTAGCAAGCCATTAAAGCTCTCATTCTTCAAGGTCACTTGGGTAAGTAATTCCCCACTAATTTCCTTCACTTTTCCTTCATTAATTAGCAAGTTTCTAAGTCTAGATCATGAAATTAAAGTAGAAATTAAGGGTTTTGGGTAGAGTTAGGGTTTTGAGAATGTTGGATGATTCAACCTCAATTTGGGGTCGAATCTTAAAACAAATTATATATTTGAACTCGTGGGGTTATGTGTGACTAGATTATGGTCCGAGCCTCGTGTTTGGACCATGTGGGCCCGGTGTCGAATTTTGATATTTTTGGAAGAATGCTAGAAAACTCATTTCTAGGCTATGGAATTATGTTGTTGAGCCCTAATTGATATTATTGAATTAATATGCCTAGATATCATTGTTTCGGAGTCAGATTGTAGAGGAAAAGCGGTATTGGAGAGTTGATTGCTATTCTTTGGACCGAGGTAAGTGTTTGTTCTAACTTTGGCTTGAGGGAATAGGACTAGGATATTATTTGCTAACTGCTAAATGTGGAGTACGGTGTATAGGCATTGTGACGGTTATCTATGCACCGGAGTCTAGCGTGACCGTGAGTCTTAATTGTGTTTGACTCGGTTTTATGATACATCTTCCTTGTTTAATTGATAAGTTTCATATAATGTGAATGGTTGAGGAAGAATTGTGATTGGCATATTGTTGGAGCATTGGCTCGAATTGTAAATTGATAATTGAGAAATAAGTGATTAAAAGAAGAAGTGTTGTAATTATTCCCTTGCCGAGATGCGTAGTCTATTATTGTTGTTGCTCCCTTGCCGGGATTTAAGCATTATATGTACCCTCCCTTGCCGGGATATTTGGGCTATTAGTTGTACCCTTGCCGGGTTAAATTGTTATGTTGTTGAATTCCCCTAATGGGGCCTCCTCTTGAAAGATTATATGTATCATGAATTATGAAATGGGATCGTGTGGCACGCCGTCCACTTATGAATTATGAAATGGGATCGTGTGGCATGCCGTCCACTTATGAATTATGAAATGGGATCGTGTGGCATGCCGTCCACTTATGAATTATGAAATGGGATCGTGTGGCACGTGTGAGCACGTGATTTTTGCCCTATATATGAATTATTCCCAAAATTCAAACAAAATAATTTTTCTTTCATTATATGGCAATTTTGTGAATTTTGTGTTATTTTCTATTAATTGTTTGCATTTTTATTTGTGCATTTTAATTCATATGGAAAATATAAAAAATACATTTGGCTTTTGCATTTAGGATTTAATTTTATATTTTAGGATTAATTAGTGGTTAAATTATTTTTAGAACAAAATACGAAAAAAATAACAAAAATAGTCTACTTTTACATTTTTAATTGTTAATTATTGAATTTGTCACGAAATAGATTTTTAAACAATTTTAGGAATTAATTATCTTAACTTTGAAAATATATTAGGTCTTTATTTTAATTTTTTGCATTCTAATAAAATAAGAAAAAAAATATAAAAATACAAAATGAAAAGAAAAATAAATAAAATTAATAAAAGAAGAAAACAAATGCAAAAGAAAAATAAATAAAGGAATGGGTGGCTACTTAAATTGGGCTACTCATCATGTCAATATACCTAGCCCAAAAATGACCCTTGAGACCCGGCCCAAATAACACCCCTCACCCGGTCCATTTTCGTTTTAGCCAAACAACGTCGCCTTGTGTCCATTCAATCTGGGCCCTTTATTTTCATCTAACGGCCCCTAATGGATTTTGATTTTACATAAAAGAGTCTGAAATTGGAAAAAACCCTAAAGACCAGTCTCTCTTCCTCGTACTCACTATCTCCACCGGCTCCGCCTCACGCCACCGCCGGAAATCGCCTCACGGCGGTGGCCGACATCCAATGACGTTCAACTTTACTCCATGTCATCTCTTTCATCTCCCCGTCCCATATCTATCATCCTTTTCCTTCAAAGCCCAACCGAGTTCTTCGAATATTAAATCGAAGTTCGGTTGGAAACACAAAGACGCCCAAATCCGTCCAAATAAAGCACCTTCTTCTCCTCTTTCCAAAACCCTAAAGCCCGCCTCTCAAATCAGTTTGGAACGTTTCGAATCTTCAATTAAAAATGGCGGTCAAGTCCCTAGTTCATCTATTTGGTCCCAAATTAACACGCTAAGGTCGCCTTGCCTCCCTCATATAGAATCCGATGTCAACGGCATCCAAATATCATCAGACTCATTCAAATTTCAAATCGAGAGGCAGTAGAATTTTTGAGTCGTGCCAGTAAGTTTTGATTTTCTTCTTTTTCTTCGTTTAGTTTTATTCTATTGCTCTCACATTAGCTAAATTCCAGTTTAATTTGCATTTTTTATTTTTGTTCTATCTTGTGTTTAATTGTTCGTTTGTTCATTCTGTTATTTTTTCTAGCTGATCATTAGTTAATCAGATTAAGACTTATTAGGAGTCGATATTGTTTATTGATGCATCTCAGTATGTTTAGCTAGGAGTGGGTTTTAGTTCAATTCATGAGTTAAGATTTGGTTTAAGTTTTACTTTGATTGTGATTAAGTTGGTTTCAAATCCCTTTTAATATGTGTAGTTGGTTACTTTGCCGTTTGTTTGGATTGCTGAATATTGTTAGTTAACTATAGTTAGTTGTTAGATAATCATAGGTAGGAGACTGGGGTCAGTTAGCTTAATTAGGTATTCATGGGTATTTTGGGCTTTAATATTAGGATAGAATGTTGTAGATTAGAGTAGAATTCCTTAGAATCTTCTAGAATATGGCTCAAGTTAGATTTTCAGTAAATTTAGGATAGTGACTTGGGTAACAAGTTAATAAATAGAGGACTAAATTGAAAACTAAAGAGGGACTGAAATAAAAACACAAAATGTGAAGGTTGCCCTCATTTTGCCTATAAAAAATGGCATTCACATGCCTTGAATCACAAGTTTTGATCAGCCAAAAATTTCCCCCAAAACTAGTTCTAAGTTTTCTGAAGCTAATTTGAATTTCAGAGTAAAATCCAGATCTGAAGCTCTTTCTTTCATCTTAGAAAAATCCAAAAACAAACACAGAAAAGTCACAAAAAATACAAAACAACTGTTCTATTGAAGTTCTGTGGATTAATTGAATAGTTCTGCCTGAAAATCACTACTGTTTGATTGCTGGAGGTCGAAATTTGCTTTGGTTTGTTATTTCGAGTCAATTGGAGTGACATTAAGGCTGTTTGGGTTGATTTTGAATACTGGATCTCACTTGCACTTAAATCTGGGCTGTGTGTTTGCTGGTGGATGGTCTATTGATCTGCTGTATTTGAGCTATTGCTGATCTTTCCCTCCTTCACTTTTTGTCAAATTTCAGGTACACATTTGGACTGTCTCAATGTAGATTCTCCTATCCAACAATGAAATAAAATTAAAGTTTCTGCTGTAGCTCCATCATCCTGTTGATCTCATTATATTTTAAATAATATTCTATGATTTAGTTAACTGTACATTCTAATTAACCATGGATTGCATGCGTGGACTGTTTCAGACTGTAACCTTTGGTTATTTAGTATTGGTTTTAGTATAGTAGGTATTGGACTCAACTTAAGCATTGTTCTGTTAAAAATTTAAAAAATCAAAAACAGTTTGGATAAGTTTATATTGCAGTAGTTAACAGAAATTTAGTGAATTGTTAATTGATTCATGATCTTCTAGGTACATTTTAGTAGAATTCAAAACCAGTAGGTGTTTGGGTTGTTGATTAATGTGTGAAATTGATATATCACAGTTGAGATTGCTAATTGTTGGTGGGAAACATTGCTGAACTCAAACACGTTACTTTGTCTCTTTTTCATTTAAAAAATTTGAACGTAGTTGTTCTGTCCAGCTAATGTTAGTTCTATTTTTAAAGTTTGAAGCTCTGTGGTTTCAATTCTCATTGTCAATTTCGAATGAAGTGGGGAATAGTTTTAGTAGTCAATTAAATCGTGGGCCTGCCAGCTCCAGGGGATTCGATCCTTTGATCTCCCCTGAGCAGCCTGTTATTGCTTTGTCCGTTTGGCTAGCCTCAAGGCCCACTTGCTGCAATTCATCCATCGGCAAAACCATTTGGTTCACTAAATTGGGCTTGATTTAGAGAATTCAATGCATAGTTTTATATAGTATAAGCTTGGGTTTTCGAGTTAGGTAGCGAGTCCAAATTAAAAGGTTTCCCCCTTTTGTTTGAATTCGGACTTGAACTCGAAGCCCGAAATTTATAATATTAATCAATTAAGACTCTTTTATTATTAGAGACAAATAAAAATAGAAAATCATAGTTTACTTTAGGACTGGCCTTTAAATAATAAATGAGACGAGCCTCGCCAAATATAATACAAAATTGCGGGGCCCTCAATAAGTGATTGAATCGAAATATTTAGATTTCGGGATGGGCCGTTTAGCGAATTTCACGGCCTTTCCCAAAGACAATAATACGTTAGCCTCTTTAGGCACGATTTTGATAAAATTACCTTCCTAAACTTGGGTGTGCATTTCATATGATCCAAATCAAATCCCAAAACGTTGAATAAAATGTGTTTAGGATTGCAGGTGCATTTCATGTGGCGCGATCCATAGACACGTTTTAAACGACGTTCAACTTTCTTAAAAATTAAATAAAAAGCGGTTAAAAGTAAAAATCGGCACATAGGTTCATCATGTAATAAATCAGATAAATAAGCTAAACACGACAGTTGAGCGACCGTGCTAGAACCACGGAACCCGGGAATGCCTAACACCTTCTCCCGGGTTAACAGAATTCCTTACTCGGATTTCTGGTTCGCGGACTATTAACAGAGTCATATTTTCCTTGGTTCGGGATTCAACCGGTGACTTGGGACACCATTAATCTTCCAAGTGGTGACTCTGAATCTTAAAAAATAAATCCTGTTTCGATTGTCCTTTAAGTGGAAAAACTCCTTTATGCCCTTGCGGGTATAGTGAAAAAGGAGGTGTGACAGCTCTGGCGACTCTGCTGGGGATGAGAACCTAGAATTTTGGTTCAGGGTTCAAGAATTCGAGCTCAGTTAAATTGTTGTATTTGGTTTATCTGATTTTTCTACATGTTTCATGCCTTATGTGCTAATTATTTTACCGCTTTGATATTTGTTGAATTGTATATAAACTATTACGAATCCCTTCCTCTCCCTGAGTCTTCTACATCATGGAGAAGGGTGCACTTCGTGTAGCTTCTCTTCTGTTTAGAGTCTTTTCCCATTTAGAACGAGGTTTGGATAAGTTGCTAAGCCGGCGGAGCTTCTGTATCCCCGGTACGCTACCTCCCCCTCGGCCTGAGTTGTCCGCTCGGGTAAGCCAGGACTAGACTAATAAACCTAGGGTTTAAACCTAGAAGAACAAAACCTCATGCCGGATCCCTAGTAGGAACACTTGTTTGCATCATGTGCATTTGACTTAGGGGACTCAAAACAGGGGTTGGGTCCGTCTAGGACAGGTGTACCCAAAATAACAGACCATCTTGATGCATCCTATGTGCTACATGTGGCATTTATTCAATGGAAAAAGGGTCATTTGGCAGACCAATGATAGTTGAGGGCAAATGAAAAAATGAAGAAAAAAGAAAAAGAGAGGGTGAGGTGTGAAAATAAAGCAAGTAGGGCCCAGTTTTGTTTTGTTACATTTTTTATTAAGAAAAAAACCAAAAAAGAAAATAAAAACATGAAAAATCCAAAAGATTTTGCATTTTATGATTTTACAAAAAATCAAAAAAAAAGGAAAACAAAAATCCAAAAAGAGTTTGCATGTTTCATCATTTGCAAGGAAAAGAAAAAAAAATATGTCTTTTCTAAGTTAGCTGTTTTGTTTAATTCTTCGCCCGTATCCAATCTGCCCGAACTACGCTGGCTTGATTCTCACCGGATGTGAGATACGTAGGCAACCCTCATCGGGTCCAACCACCCCTTTTCAAAAAAAGCCAAATAATGTCAAAATTTTAAATTTTGTCAAAATAAGTCGGGTGACGCCATTGTTGTTAAAAATAAGCCGAATACCCCAAAAGGGCGCCGGAAGGCTATCTTTGCAAGAACAGCCACCCTGAGTCATTTTAAAATGGTTTGCGGGCACAACCCTAAAATCTCCCTTTCGAAAGTGCTGAAAGACCATATCTGCAAAACTGAGTCTTTGTTTTCGTAAAAAAAATGCAAAAATAGCCACTTTGTTTTATTTTAAAGTCAAAATAAGTCATTACATGGCCAGTTTTCTTTAAATAGTCACGGTTGAGATCGAAACCTTCTCAGTCTTGCGCAGGACTGTGGCAATGCCGAGTGATGACCCGCGGGCCCCAGGATTTGAAGCTTTGATGTATTCCCAGCTAATCGAGTCTGTATTTTGTTTTTGAATCTGTTTTGGTTCTCTCCTTTTGAGAAAAAACAAATAGTCCTGTAGTTTTTGTAATCGCGGTTGTTGTTAATAAAAATGGAAAATTCCCCAAAAAAAGTAGTTTCCTTATTTTTGCATTTAATTTACAAGAACTAAGCTTGGTCTGATTCATGCGGGGTCATGATACGTAGACAATCTCCATAGGATTCGACCATAACCAAAAGAAAAAAAAAGGAAAGAAAAGAGAGGAAAAACAAGAAAGAAAAGGAAAAAATCGAGAAAGGGAGAGAATAGGAACAGGAGAAGACAAAGGCAAGAGTAAAAAGAAGAAACAGAAAAAAGAAAAACAAAGAAAGAGAAAGTTTACAATTGAAAATAAGGAAAAGTCGGGGTGACGCATGCGACCGATCAAAAGTAGTTACCAATATGTTAAATGCCCTAACGCTAACTTGATGGTTTCATTTTGTCATGTCATTCTAGAAAGGTGGTTGGTTTGTGGTTTTAAAGTGGTAACTCTTCTTTGCAACACAAGGACAAAAGGCAATGGCAAACAACAATAGAGCTGAGTTGGTTGAAACCGGTGCCCGACAGCAGTTGGTTGAACGGGATAGTGGGTTGGTTGAAGAGGTGCAGATGTTAAGACAGCACATGGAAGACATGTATCAGGCCTGGATGACTGGGAAGGCACCACCCCGCCGCCACCGATTTTTTCGGATGTTGTCCTTACCCAAGCTCCCAACACAATGCCGGATGATCCTCCATATTCTCCAGATACACCCGCTTATCACAATTTTCTCAACTGCCCTAGTAACTCCATCACTCATCCTCCAGTTACATCTCCCCGAAATTACTCTCATGTCATATCCACTACCCCAAACAACAATACCCACTCAAAGCTCACAATGCCCAATATCACACCCCAGAGGTTGCCCGCAAGAACCTTGACTCATACAAGAAGAGTTTCCGGGAAGAGCTTCATGCTAGAAATGAAAAGGTTACAGGAAGAGAAGGGCGAGATGGAGTACCCAGGAAGTTGAAAAGCGCAGAATAGCACTTAAGGGACAAGCGAAGAATGGAAGGCCAGGGTAGCATGACTTGCAAAAAACTGATTGTGTCCCGTGACATCCGCTTGCCCGCAGGGTTCAAAGTACCAAAATTTAACTTGTACGATGGGCGTGGAGATCCGGTGGCCCACCTGAGGGTCTATTGCAATGAAATGAGTATTGTTGGAGAGAAAGATGAAGTGATGATGGCATATTTCGGTGAGAGCCTGGCTGGGGCAGCCTTGGACTGGCATACCCATCAAGATGTTGATAAGTAGCTTACATTGGGTGACATGGCTCAAGACTTTGTCCGATACTTTCAATGCAAATCAAGTGTTACCCCAGACCGCTCCTTGCTATCTAAGATGGAAAGAGACCAGAGGAAAGTTTTAATAATTTTGGGCTCAGATGGAGGGAGCAAGCTGCTTGAGTTAGTCCCCCGATTGGCGAAGAAGAAATGGTTAAGCTTTTTCTACAGGCCCAGGGACCCACCTACTTCAGTCATTTGATCCCGGCTTTGGGAAAGCCTTTCAATGATGTGTTAAAAATGGGGGAGCTAGTAGAAGAAGGGATCAAGTCAGGCAAAATCGTGAGATGTTCGGAAGCCATTCAGAATATTCCAGTCAGCTTGGTTGGAAGAAAGAGGAACAGAAAAGACGATCCGATAAGTTTTCCTGATCGGCACTTCCAGCCTCGACGTCGTCCCCGTGGTTATCCTTGCACACTAGATGACCCTCCCCGATACTACTTCTCTCCACAGAAATCCCAAAGTCACACATCACATTCTCAGTACCCAGCTCCTCAAAATGCCCATCCACCCCCGCGAGCTTACCAAAAATACCCCGGATCAGGTTTTCGGCCCAATCCAGCATTTAAGAATGAGACGTTACATAAGAAGAAAACCTTCACTCCGTCGGGAGAATCATATGCCAGTCTGTTCCAGAGATTAAGGACATTGGACATGTTGAAGCCGATCCAGATAAAAATGCCTAACCCTCTTCCAAAGAAGTTTGATCATACTGCTCAGGTGCCCTGGGGCATGACATAGAGAAATGCTGGAATCTGAAGAATACGATTCAGAAGCTTATTGATGCAGGCGACATTGTCGTGCAAAGTCCAGATGCAGCAAACACTAGCCAAAATCCATCTCCTGTGCATAATGAGACACATATGGTGGGTATGATTGATCGTCAGAATGAGCCGGTAGAAGAAACCCAAAAGCAGTTTGCTCAGAACAACGTAATGAAGACTTGTGAAAGTTCTAGCAATATTGGTGTGAAACTCAGTGGTTAGGATGCCGTGCTTGGTAATTGGGAAGACGCTCCATCTCTTGGAGTTGTGGTGGTTTATTTATCGTCATTTCTGTTGTCCAGGTTATTTCAGGGTGTAATCCGAATATTGTCTTGTGACTCAAACCCTTCTATCTTTTCACTTTGCCTTGTTTGTGTAGTCGTAATAGCTTGTTTAGTTCTGTCTAGGTTTGTTCAAAGGTTGTAACCCTAGTCTAGTTTGCTTGTTTTGTTGTTTAAACCCTTTCACCGTCAGTCTAATGCAATTCTCTATTTCCCGCCATTTCTAGTCATTTTATTTAGTTCCCTTATCCTTTTACAATTCTTTTCATGCCAGCTCTAGTGACATGACATGCACGTATAATTCTCAACCTGGTTTTTAAAAATCATTTTAGTAATGAAACAATGAAACAATGTTGAAGATGATAAGGATATTTGAGGAAAATAAGTAAAAGCATCTTGAGATCACATCGAACCCAAATTGTGTGAAACTGTGACAGATGAAACATAAAGAAATACTATCGAAATCGCCGCATCATTATGAAGCCAAAAGCAAGTTTGTACCAAGTTTACAGGGGCCATTCGCGGTACCACGTTTGTTGCCCAATGGTAATGGGTAATTGACAAATATAGAAGGCAAATATGTGAATATGATTATTAATTCCGGTGCAATCAAAAGATGTTACGTATGTTTGTTTAATTGTGTAGTTTGTACTTGGCATGTTTTGGAGATTGGAATGACGAAGGCATTTTGTTCATCTATCCAAACACTTTATCCGTTGTTACCCCTTTGAGCCTCATGTATTTTCTTTCGTACCCCTCTTTCGGAATCGATAACAAAACTCGAAAACCTGAGCAGGGAAATAAGCGGAGAAACAAGAGAAAAACAGTTCAAAAGAAAAGAAAAGGAAAAGAAGAAGAAGAAATAAAAAAGAAAAAAAGAGAAAAGAAACGAAAAGAAGAAAAAAAAAGGAAAAGAAGAAAAGAAAAAAGAAAAGAAAAGAAGAAAAAAAATAAATGAAAAAAAAGAGAAGAAAAAGGAAGAAAGGAAGATCGCAACAACAAAGTAATTTCTATCGCCTGAATTACATTTGACTTGATCCTGAAAGAGTACGTAGGCAGCCTCTCTCTGAGGTTCAGTCACACCAAAATAAAATCCAAAGGTCCCCCAAGAAAGAAACTGGGGCAGAAGTTGTGGTTATTGTGAGAAAGCTGGTTCCGAAAGTTGTAATTTTGAACCCATGTTGAGTTTTTTCGAGTCTTGATACCCTTCTTTCTAACCCCATCCAAAAGCCTGCATTACGGTTCAAAGAAAGACCTTTCGATCAGTCTTCAAGAAATGCCGAGTCAAGCAAGTAGAGGTGAATCATGTCAAAACACTCCGGTACAAGAAGAAAAATGATAAAAATGAGAGAGTCTTATTGGTGAAAACCCTCACGGGCACCGTAAGACGACGTGAGTTGAGAGAAACCAAAATGAGAGAGGCTTGATGGTAAAAACCCTTCGGGCACTACAAGTCGAATAAGGATTGTGAATCAGATCGGATAAGCGGAGATTGAAGCCCAGTTTCACGGCGAAAAGGTACAACAAGAGCCGAACATCAGATTTGCTAAACAGAATAGGCTGCGGGTGCATGTCAAGGTCATCAGAATCAGTATCCACATCCGCTAGGTTTCTACTTTGTAGTTTTCTTGTTAGGAATCATCCCTTTCATTGTCCTCCTACTACGTTCCTTTTGTCACGTTTACTTCCTCTTCCTGAGTCTGTTTGGTCATAATAAGTGGGAAATGATTTCAAAATCTGCCACCAAGCTTTCCAAGTAAACAAAACGGGATCTGGTGGACACATCAAGGCGTCAAGTCAGGAGAAAACAGTAGGCACAATGAGTTGGCCACAATCAACATGCTTTGGGATTCGTGTGAAGTACAAGGGTTTGGTACGCCTCAATTTAAGAACCATGCAACAGATGAAGGGTGTTTGTTGAACGGATCAGAGATATTTTCCGTATTAAGGGTAATAAATAAAGTGGTTAGTCAATAAACAAGCAAGATCTTCGAGTGGGAATCAGTTATCATAACAAGTGAAGGAGCAACAAACCTCAAGGCCGAGGTCAGTGGTTAAGTCGAGAAAGAACAAATACACGGAGTGGGGGCAATGAGCGTGCTTTGGGATCCATGTGAGACACAAAGGTTGGGGAGGTGCCGATTCATGCAGTGAAAATAGAGAATATTGGGTCTGAACAGAGAAAAGGTATTTTATGTGATGAGGATGACATAGAAAGGGGTCTAGTCCGAAAACAAGCCAGGTGTTCAAGTGGAAATCAATCTTCTTGGGAAGCGAAGAGACAGCCGCCCTCAAAGTTCAAGGCCACAAACCAACCGCCACATTTTAAACTCACAAGTTTTCTTTGTTTGAAATAGGAACAAAGCAGTACAAGAAAGTCGGTTCAACAATAGGAAGGAAATGAAAGGAAGAAAAGGAAGAAGAGGAAAGCCGACGAAAAGGAAGTTTCTCAAATATTTGTCCTTGCCTGTCTTGCTAGTGTGCATAAAAGGTTGCCATTTCTTTTTCACATTTTTCCTCCTAGGATTAAAGTCCTACTCTAATGGATTTTCCTCTATTTAGAGAATCTTAGTCTGATGAACTTTCTCCTAGGATCAAAATCTTAGTCTGATGAAACGTTCTCCTAAGATAGCAAGATAACAAAAAACCTAGTCCGATGAATTTTCTCCTAGG
>MU728921.1:61204-83056 GCA_026770625.1 Nicotiana glauca
AATTTTTAATATTTGATAACATGTTGTACCCAGCCATCAAACTGGGGCAAAAAATTTTCTTTGTTTATTTATTTTGTTGCAGTCAGGAGCCCACCTGAAGAACAAGGGAATACTTTTCAAGCATTGCAGTCAGGAGCCCACCTAGAAAACAAGGGAATACTTTTCAAGTTTCAGCAGTCAGGCGCCCACCTGGAGAACAAGGGGAGTACAATTCAAACTTTAGCTTTTAATTTTGATATTGGATAACATGATGTGCCCAGTCACCAAATTGGGGCAGGAAATTTTCTTTGTTTGTTTATTTTGTTGCAGTCAGGAGCTCACCTGGAGAACAAGGGAATACTTTTCAAGCTTCAGCAATCAGGAGCCCGCCTGGAGAACAGAGGCACATATTTGAAATTTCAGCAGTCAAGCATCATTCGGAGGAATGGCAAAACATCTTCAATCACAATTCAAGGCAACAACGCAAGAATTCCATCGGAAAAATACAAGATCAAAGTAACACAAGAACAAGTTTGAAGACATAGATAGGACCTTTCTGTAATTCATAGATCATAGCGTAGGCTAGCTTCTTTTTATTTTAAACGATGTAATAAGGGGGTCAGCAAGCGGTAGCAGCAGCAGCAACAGCAGTGAAATCACAGCTCCTGGTAGTCCCAGCTACCAAACCTTCCCGAACTACACTGACCTGATTTCTTTTTAGCCAAGGATATGTAGGCAACCTCCGAAGCAGGGTGCACTCAGATGGTTTTCAAAAATGCTTCACTCAGAATATTCAAACGGGCAAAAATCGCTCGTATTTTCTCACTTGTCTTTGCCCGAAAACTCTTCATGTTTCAGAACAAAGAGGGGCAACTGTGAGCATGTGATTTTTGCCCTATATATGAATTATTCCCAAAATTCAAATAAAATGATTTTTCTTTCATTATTTGGCAATTTTTTGAATTTTGTGTTCTGCGGTAGCTCCATCATCCTGTTGATCTCATTATAATTTACACAATATTCTATGATTTAGTTAACTATACATTCTAATTAACCATGGATTGCATGCCTAGACTGTTTCAGACTGTAACCTTCGGTTATTTAGTATTGGTTTTAGTATAGTAGGTATTGGACTCAACTTAAGCATTGTTCGATAAAAATTTAAAAAATCAAAAACAGTTTGGACAAGTTTGTATTGCAGTAGTTAATAGATATTTAGTGAATTGTTAATTGATTCATGTTCTTCTAGGTACATTTTAGTCGGATTCAAAACCAGTAGGTGTTTGGGTTGTTGATTAATGTGTGGAATTGATAGATCACAGTTGTGATTGCTAATTGTTGGTGGGAAACATTGCTGAACTCAAACACGTTAATTTGTCTCTTTTTCATTTAAAAAATTTGAACGTAGTTGTTCTGTCCAGCTAATGTTAGTTCTATTTTTAAAGTTTGAAGCTCTGTGGTTTCAATTCTCATTGTCAATTTCGAATGAAGTGGGGAATAGTTTTAGTAGTCAATTAAATCGTGGGCCTGCCAGCTCCAGGGGATTCGATCCTTTGATCTCCCCTGAGCAGCCTGTTATTGCTTTGTCCGTTTGGCTAGCCTCAAGGCCCACTTGCTGCAATTCATCCATCGGCAAAACCATTTGGTTCACTAAATTGGGCTTGATTTAGAGAATTCAATGCATAGTTTTATATAGTATAAGCTTGGGTTTTCGAGTTAGGTAGCGAGTCCAAATTAAAAGGTTTCCCCCTTTTGTTTGAATTCGGACTTGAACTCGAAGCCCGAAATTTATAATATTAATCAATTAAGACTCTTTTATTATTAGAGACAAATAAAAATAGAAAATCATAGTTTACTTTAGGACTGGCCTTTAAATAATAAATGAGATGAGCCTCGCCAAATATAATGCAAAATTACGGGGCCCTCAATAATTGTTTGAATCGAAATATTTAGATTTCGGGATGGGCCGTTTAGCGAATTTTACGGCCTTCCCCAAAGAGAATAATGCGTTAGCCTCTTTAGGCGCGATTTCGATAAAATTACCTTCCTAAACTCGGGTGTGCATTTCATGTGACCCAAATCAATCCCAAAACGTTGAATAAAGTGTGTTTAGGATTGCGGGTGCATTTCATGTGGCGCGATCCAAAGACACATTTTAAACGACGTTCAACTTTCTTAAAAATTAAATAAAAAGCGGTTAAAAGTAAAAATTGGCACATAGGTTCATCATGTAATTAATCAGATAAATAAGCTAAACACAACAGTTGAGTGACCGTGCTAGAACCACGGAACTCGAGAATGCCTAACACCTTCTCCGGGGTTAACAGAATTCTTTACTCGGATTTCTGGTTTGTGGACTATTAACAGAGTTATGTTTTCCTCGATTCGGGATTTAACTGGTTACTTGGGACACCATTAATCTCACAAGTGGCGACTCTGAATCTTAAAAAATAAATCTCGTTTCGATTGTCCTTTAAGTGGAAATACTCCTTTATGCCCTTGCGGGTGTAGTAAAAAAGGAGGTGTGACAGCACGCCATCCACTTATGACTATGAAATGGGATTGTGTGGAATGCCGTCCACTTATGAATTATAAAAATGAGATCGTGTGGCACGCCGTCCACTTATAAATGTATACTATGGGATCGTGTGACGCGCCAACCACTTATATGATTCATGGTATTGATGTAGTTTTGTTGTTATATCCGTTGATCTGTTTTCACTGTATCCCCTCGAGCATGCCCCTTCCCAGTTTTATTTGATGTTTTTTGTTGTTATCTCTGTTGCCTTTGTATATATATATATATATATATATATATATATATATATATATATATATATATATATATATATATGCACAGGTTATTTTTGGTAGGTCCTGTCTAGCCTCGTCACTACTTCGCCGGGGTTAGGCCAGACACTTACCAACACATGGGGTCGGTTATGCTGATGCTACACTCTGTGCATCTTTTTGCACAGATCCAGGAGCAGCTTTAGGACAGCAGCAGTAGGATTGCTCGGGAGCTATCTTCAGCCCAGGGACTCACGAGGTAGCCTAGTTGGCATTCGTAGGCTGAAGTCCCTTCTATGTTTTAGTTTGTTTTCTTTGTTTCGAGACAAACGGTATGTAATATCTTTTCAGACTTGTTTTTAGTACTCTATAGCAGTCCATGAGCTAGTGACACCAGACTCGGGGTAGGGATGTGTTTCAACTTCCGCAAAATTTTATTTCAGTTATATAAGTATAAAAGACTTCCGCTTTTAATTTAAGGTTTCTTATTGTTATTACTGTTGTGTCGTTATCGAAAAATGTTTGAATGTTTGGCTTGCCTAGCTCCGACAGTAGGCGCTATCACGACTCCTGATGGTGGGAAATCCGTGTCGTGACAAGTTGGTATCAGAGCTCTAGGTTACATAGGTCTCGCTACTCACGGGAAAACTTGGTAGAGTCTGAGGGATTGGTACGGAGACGTCTGTATTTATCCCTCAGAGGCTACGGAGTTATGAAAAGTTTCACTTTTGTTCTTTCTTGTCGTGCGATTCCGTTTCTCAAATACTGATTGTCTTTCTACTCTGTTCTTTCACAGATGGCGAGAACACGTGCTTCCTCTTCTACCGCGCAGCAGCCCGAGCCCCCAGCAGCAGCTTCTGTGAGGGGCAGAGGCCGAGGCCGTGCCAGAGGCCAAGGCAGGGGCAGAGCTCAGCCCCGGGCAACAGTCCCAGAGGTGGAGCCTCATATTGACTATGATGAGGAGGTTCCAACCCTAGCAGCACCGTTGGGCCCAGCTCAGGTCCCAGGAGGGGTCATGGTCACCCCAGATCTTCAGGACGCTCTAGTCCGATTGGCAGGCTTTATGGAGAGTGTCACTAGAGCGGGTTTGCTGCCAGTAGCACCAGCCACTTCTCAGGCTGGAGGAGGGGTTCAGACTCCTGCTACACGTACTCCGGAGCAAGTAGCTCCCCAGACTCATGTCCTAGTAGTTCAGCCAGTTGTAGCAACTCAGCCAGGTATTGTGGCCCAGGCCGGCGATAGAGCGAGTATGTCTTCGGATGCCTTATGGAGAATTGATCGGTTCTCCAAGCTCTTCACCACCACCTTCAGTGGTGCTTCATTAGAGGATCCACAGGATTTCTTATTCAGCTGTCATGAGATCCTTAGGACCATGGGTATAGTGGAGACCAATGGGGTTGATTTTGCCACCTTCCGGCTTGCAAGATCCGCCAAGACTTGGTGGAGGGATTATTGACTATCTAGACCAGCAGGGTCTCCAGCATTGACATGGGATCAGTTCACGGAGTTATTTTTGGAGAAGTTTCTCCCAGTCACTCGGCGGGAGGCACTTCGCAGGCAGTTTGAGCACCTCCAGCAGGGCTCCATGATAGTTACACAGTATGAGACTCGGTTTATTGATTTGGCATGCCATGCTAGTGTGATACTCCCCACAGAGCGAGAGAGGGTTCGGAGATTTATTGATGGGTTGATTCAGCCGATCTGTCTTCAGATGGCTATGGGAGCTGGTAGTGATATTTCCTTTCAGGAGGCGGCTAATGCGGCCCGCCGAGTTGAGATGGCCCTAGCACGGGGAGGTTGACAGGTGTCGGATAAAAGGCCTCGTCATTCTAGTAGATTCAGTGGTACCTCGTCTGGAGGCAGGGATTCTTATGGTAGAGGCATTTTACCGATGCCCTTTCAGTCAGCTCTTCATGTTTCTCATGGTGCTTCCAGTGGCCGTGGCTCTCAGTCGTAGTATTCCGACTAGCAGCTTTTCAGTTCACCATCAACACCTATCAGCGCAGCACCACTCCATTATTCTCAGCAGCCGAGGGCTTGTTACACTTGTAGAGACACGAGACATATTGCTAGGTATTTCCCTTGAGCTTCTGACAGCTCTCAGCAGCAGAGTCCTCGTCCTGTGATTCAGGCGTCAAGTGATCCACAGGCTGCCCAGCCAGCTAGAGGTGGGGGTAGGGATCATAGAGGTGGAGGTAGAGCCCTTAGAGGTGGAGCTCGGACCGACAGAGGTAGGGGTCAGCCAGTAGCCGATCGTCCCAAAGACATAGTTCAGGGAGGTGGGGCCATGCCCCGGTGTTATACTTTGCCAGCCAGGCCAGAGGCTGAGTCTTCAAATGCTGTCATTACAGGTACTATTCTGGTCTGTGATAGGGATGCTTCAATGCTATTTGAACCTAGGTCTACGTATTCATATGTGTCGTCTTATTTTGCACCCTACTTGGCTATGCCTAGTGATGCTTTGGGCATCCCTGTTTATGTATCTACACCAGTGGGTGATTCTATAGTGGTCGACCAAGTTTATCGTTCCTGTGTGGTAGTGTTTGAGGGTCTTGAGACCCGTGTTGATTTACTACTTTTAGACATGGTGGATTTTGATATTATATTGGGGATGGATTGGTTGTCCCCGTATCATGCTATCTTGGATTTTCATGCTAAGACCGTGACCTTGGCTTTGCCAGATTTGCCCTGATTGGAGTAGAGAGGGACCCCGGGATATGCCACCCGTAGTGTTATTTCATATGTTAAGGCTCGACGCATGGTCGAAAAGGGGTGTTTAGCTTATTTGGAATATGTTCGCGAATCCAGCACAGAGGTTTCTTCTATTGACTCTGTTCCTATTGTACGGGAGTTCCCAGAGGTTTTCCCTTCAGGCCTGCCAGGTATGCCGCCCGACAGGGATATTGATTTCTATATTGATCTGGCTGGCATGCAGCCCATTTCTATTCCGCCGTATCGCAAAGCCCCACCAGAGTTGAAGGAGTTAAAGGACCAGTTGCAAGATTTGCTAGAGAAGGATTTTATCAGGCCTAGTGTTTCTCCTTGGGGTGCGCCGGTGTTATTTGTGAAGAAAATGGATGGATCGATGAGGATAGGCATTGATTAACAGCAATTAAACAAGGTGACGATTAAGAACAAGTATCCACTACCGAGGATTGATGATTTGTTTGAACAGCTTCAGGGTGCGAAGGTGTTTTCAAAGATAGACTTGAGATCTGGCTACCATCAGCTGAGGATTAGGGCGTCCGATGTCCCTAAGATAGCTTGTCGCACTCGGTATGGGCATTATGAGTTTTGGTCATTTCATTAGGGTTGACCAATGCCCCAGCAGTATTTATGGAGTTGATGAACCGAGTATTCAGGCCTTATCTAGACTTGTTCGTGATAGTCTTTATTGATGATATTCTGGTGTACTCCCGCAGCCGGGAGGAGCACGAGCAGCACCTCAGAGTGGTTCTTCAGACTCTGAAAGATAGTCAGTTGTATGCTAAGTTCTCAAAGTGCGAGTTCTGGTTGAGTTCAGTTACATTTCTAAGTCATGTCGTATCAGCAGAGGGTATTCAAGTAGACCCGAAGAAGATTGAGGCAGTCAAGAATTGGCCTCGACCAGCTTCAGCGACCGAGATTCGAAGTTTCTTGGGGTTAGCAGGTTATAATGGTCGGTTCGTGGAGGGATTTTCATTTATAGCAGCCCCGATGACCAGATTGACCCAGAAGGGTGCCTAGTTCAAATGGTCAGACGAGTGTGAGAAGAGCTTTTAGAAGTTCAAGACAGCTCTGACTACGGCACCGATATTGGTTTTGCCCACGGGTTCAGGGCCTTATACAGTTTATTGTGATGCTTCCCGTATTGGGCTTGGTGCGGTATTGATGCAGGATAGAAGAGTCATAGCTTATGCTTCGAGGCAATTGAATATCCACGAGAAAAATTATCCGATCCATGATCTAGATTTGGCAGCCATTGTTCATGCTTTAAAGATTTGGAGGCATTACTTATATGGTGTGACGTGCGAGGTGTACACGGATCACAAGATCCTTCAGTACTTGTTCAAGCAAAATGAGTTGAATTTGAGGCAGAAGAGGTGGTTGGAGTTGTTGAAAGATAATGATGTTACTATTTTATACCACCCGGGGAGAGCCAATATGGTGGCCGATGCATTAAGTAGGAAGTCTGCCAGCATGGGTAGTCTTGCTTATGTTCCGGTCAGTCAGAGACCGCTTGCCTTGGATATTCAGGCTTTGGCCAATCGGCTGGTGAGGTTGGACATTTCTGAGCCTAGCAGAGTGTTAGCTTGCACGGTCGCTCGTTCTTCATTATTGGAGCGTATCCGTGATCGGCAGTTTGATGATCCCCATTTGTATGTCCTGAGAGACACGGTGCAGCGTGGAGGTGCCACGAAGGTGACCTTAGATGATGATGGTGTTTTGAGGTTGTAGGGGCGAGTTTGTGTGCCCAATGTCGATGGGATTCGAGAGTTGATCTTAGCGGAGGCCCATAGTTTGCAGTATTCTATTAACCCGGGCACCGCGAAGATGTATCAGGACTTGCGGCAGCATTATTGGTGGCTTAGGATAAAGAAAGATATTGTTGCAAATGTGGCTCGGTGTTTGAACTGTCAGCAGGCCAAGTATGAACATCAGAGGTCTGGTGGGTTATTTCAGAGGATTGAGCTTCCCGAGTGGAAGTGGGAGAGGATTACCATGGATTTTGTTACTGGACTTCCGATGACTCAGAAGAAGTTTGATGTCATTTGGGTCATTGTTAATAGGCTGACCAAGTCAGTGCATTTATTCCTGTTGCAGCCACTTATTCATCGGAGAGGTTAGCTGAGATCTACATCCGAGAGATTGTTTGCCTTCATGGGGTGCCGGCATCTATCATTTCGGACCGGGGTACGCAGTTTACCTCGCGCTTCTGGAGAGCAGTACAGCAGGAGTTAGGCACCCAAGTTCAGTTGAGCACAACATTCCATCCTCAGACGGACGGCCAGTCCGAGAGGACTATTCAGGTATTTGAGGATATGCTCCGAGCCTGTGTCATTGATTTTGGAGGCTCGTGGGACCAGTTTTTGCCTTTAGCAGAGTTCGCCTACAACAACAGCTACCAGTCCAGCATTCAGATGGCTCCATATGAGGCATTGTATGATAGGCGATGTCAGTCTCCAGTCGGATGGTTTGAGCCGGGAGAGGCTCGGTTATTGGGTACATATTTAGTCCGGGAGGCCTTGGATAAGGTCAAGATCATTCAGGACAGGCTTCGTTCGGCTCAGTCGCGACAAAAGAGTTATGCGGATTGCAAGGTTCGAGATGTATCTTTCATGGTTGGTGAGCGAGTATTGCTCCATGTATCGCCTATGAATGGCGTGATGAGATTCGGGAAGAAGGGCAAACTTAGCCCTAGGTTCATTGGCCCATTTAAGATTCTAGATCGTGTGGGAGAGGTGGCTTATAGACTTGCCTTGCCACCTAGCTTGACAGTCGTGCATCCAGTGTTTCATGTGTCCATGCTTCGGAGGTATCACGACGATCCAGCCCACATGTTAGATTTCAGCACTGTCCAATTGGACAAGGATCTGTCTTACGAGGAGGAGCCGGTAGATATCCTAGACCGGCATGTTCGACAGTTGAGGTCAAAGAGTTTTCCTTCAGTGCGTGTCTAGTGGAGAGGTCAGCCTCATGAGGCATCGACTTGGGAGTCCGAGTTTGATATGCAGAGCCGTTATCCTCATCTATTTCCTAACTCAGGTACTTCTTTCGTTTGTTCGTTCGAGGATGAACGATTGTTTTAGAGGTGGAGGATGTGACGACCCAAAGGGGTCATCACCTATTTTCTCATTTGTTCCGTGCTTCCTAGGCCTTGAAAACCTCATTTTTACTTGCCTCGATTGGCATGCGCAGTTCGGGCACGTAGCCGGAAAGTTTTCATATTAAAATATGTGAAGTTTGTGAAAGATTTGAAGAATTTTGATATTAATATGATTAAAGTTGACTTTGGTCAACATTTTGGGTAAATGGACCCGGACCCGTGATGTGACGGTTCCGGAGGGTCCGTAGAAAAATATGGGACTCGGGCATGTGCCCGGAGTCGAAATCCAAGGTCTAGAACCCGAGTAAAAGAATTTTTCTGTTAAATTATTTTTCTGAAATTATTAAGGAAAATGGAAATGAATATTGATTAAAAGACTATGGTATCGGGCTCGTATTTTGGTTCTGACGCCGGGTACAAGTCTTAAATATGTGTTAAGCGCTTTTTGTGAAGTTTAGTTGAAATCGGACATCGTTTGACGTGTTTCGGACCTAATTATTTAAAGTTAGAAGTTTGAAATGAAAATGATGATTTTGAGGCTTGGTTCATTGATTTTGATGTTGTTTTAGCAATTTGATCGCTCGAGTAAGTTCGTGGGATGTTGTTGGGTTAGTGTGTGTGTTTGGTTGGGAGCCCCGAGGGATCAGGTGTGTTTTTGGAGGTGATCGGGGTGGTTTTGGACTTAAGAAGTTAGCAGATTTTCTGCAATTTTTGCACAGGAGTTTTCTTCATCGCGTTCGCATCACTAGGTTCGTGTTCGCGTAGTTCTGTGCTTTTCCCCCTTCGCGTTCACGTCTTGACCCTCGCGAACGCGTAAGCCAAATTCAGGCCCCAGTATTTTCCCTTCATCGCGTTCGAGTTCTGGCCATCGCGATGTTCCGTTGTGCCCTCTATCGCGTTCGCGTTCCTTAAGACGCGTTCGCGTAGGCCAATCTTGGACCCCCAGCATTTTCCTCTACGGGTTCGCGTTGACCCTCACGCGAACGCGATGAATTGCCCAGTCTAACTTCGCGAACGCGATCCCTTTCCCGCGAACGCGAAGGGCAATTTTGCCCAGTTATATTTTTAATTTCCAGAACAGTACACACGGGTTTTTCACAAAATTTCTCACGAGCTCTCTTCTCTCCCAAGCTTTAGCAAGCCATTAAAGCTCCCATTCTTCAAGGTCACTTGGGTAAGTAATTCCCCACTCATTTCCTTCACTTTTCCTTCATTAATTAGCAAGTTTCTAAGTCTAAATTATGAAATCAAAGTAGAAATTAAGGGTTTTGGGTAGAGTTAGGATTTTGAGAATGTTGGGTGATTCAACCTCAATTTGGGGTTGAATCTTAAAATAAATTATATATTTGAACTCGTGGGGTTATGGGTGACTAGGTTTTGGTCCGAGCCTCGTATTTGGACCATGTGGGCCCGGTGTCGAATTTTGGTATTTTTGAAAGAATGCTAGAAAACTCATTTATAGGCTATGGGATTATGTTGTTAAGCCCTAATTGATATTATTGAATTAATTATGCCTAGATACCATTATTTCGGAGTAGGATTGTAGAGGAAAGGCGGTATTAGAGAGTTGATTGCTATTCTTTGGACCGAGGTAAGTGTTTGTTCTAACTTTGGCTTGAGGGAATAGGACTAGGATATTATTTGCTAACTGCTAAATGTGAAGTACGGTGTATAGGCATGGTGACGGTTATCTATGAACCGGAGTCTAGCATGACCGTGAGTCTTAATTGTGTTTTACTCGGATTTTGTGATACATCTTCCTTGTTTAATTGATAAGTTTCATATAATGTGAATGGTTGAGGAAGAATTGTGATTGGCATATTGTTGGAGCATCGGCTCGAACTGGAAATTGATAATTGAGAAATAAGTGATTAAAAGAAGAAGTGTTGTGATTATTCCCTTGCCGAGATGCGTAGTCTATTATTGTTGTTGCTCCCTTGCCGGAATTTAAGCATTATATGCACCCTCCCTTGCCGGGATATTTGGGCTGTTAGTTATACCCTTGCCGGGTTAAATCGTTATGTTGTTGAATTCCCCTAATGGGGCCTCCTCTAGAAAGATTATATGTATTATGAATTATGAAATGGGATCGTGTGGCACGCCGTCCACTTATGAATTATGAAATGGGATCGTGTGGCACACCGTCCAATTATGAATTATGAAATGGGATTATGTGGTACGCCGTCCACTTATGTTTATGAAATGGGATCGTGTGGCACGCCGTCCACTTATGAATTATGAAAATGGGATCGTGTGGCACTCCGTCCACTAATAAATCTATACTATGGGATCGTGTGGCGCGCCGATCACTTATATGAGTCATGGTATTGATATAGTTTCGTTGTTATATCTGTTGATCTGTTTTCACTGTATCCCCCGAGCATGCCCCTTCCCAGTTTTATTTAATGTTTTCTGTTGTTATCTCTGTTGCCTTTGTGTGTGTGTGTGTATATATATATATATATGCACAGGTTGTTTTTGGTAGGTTATGTCTAGCCTCGTCACTACTTCGTCGGGGTTAGGCCAGGCACTTACCAGCACATGGGGTCGGTTGTGTTGATGCTACACTCTGTGCATCTTTTTGCACAGATCCAGGAGCAGCTTTTGGAGAGCAGCAGTAGGATTGCCCGAGAGCTATCTTCAGCCCATGGACTCACGAGGTAGCCTAGCTGGCGTTCGCAGGCCGAAGTCCCTTCTATGTTTTAGTTTGTTTTCTTTGTTTCGAGACAAACAGTATGTAATATCATTTCAGACTTGTTTTTAGTACTCTATAGCAGTCCATGAGCTAGTGACACCAGACTCTGGGTAGAGATGTGTTTCAACTTCCGCAAAATTTTATTTCAGTTATATAAGCATAGAAGACTTCCGCTTTTAATTAAAGGTTTATTATTGTTATTACTGTTGTGTTGTTATCGAAAAATGTGTGAATGTTTGGCTTGCCTAGCTCCGACAGTAGGCGCCATCACGACTCCCGGTGGTAAAAAATCCGGGTCGTGACAACATATTACCTAGACAATTATTTCCATCCGAAGTTAAAACAAAAGAAGGATAAATAATAGATCATCAAGCTATCGAATTTATTTTGTTGACCAAATAGGATCAATATTCGTCATTTTAAGAGCTTATATTTCCTAAATTCTATTTTATAACTCAAATATATTATTTAATAATTTTAAAATTGTATACTCGTTGATTTAAGGTACGCGAAGACCCTTAGCAAAATGTCGTTCGTCTTTTTTACCCTTTATAAATAGATTTCACATTGAACAAAATTATAATTAAATAATTTTTCTAATTTTTAGGACTTTTGAAATCTTCTAAAATTTTCTTTCCTTATTTGAATTATGTAGTAACTCCTAGTATTTTTAATATTTTAGAACTTGAAATCAACTAAATTTTACTTAATAATTACTTCCTTATTTGAAATCACAACGTCCAAGAAAATACTTGTTGATTCATTTGGATGCTAAGGTATTAAAAGTGATTTGAACCACTATCTTATTTGTCCTTATTAAAGTTAGTAATTAAATTTTTATAAATAGTTATAATGCAAAATTCTATCAACTCGACCAATATTAGCAAAGTCAGCAAGTACAATTTCTTTTTCAATATTTTTAAGGATTATGAGTTCTAACTTTTCAATAATTTCTAATGGAAGTTCACCTTCAGTTGTTGCCTTTTGCTTTCACATAACAAATATATTTATTTACATAGATCTATTTTGTCATCAATCATAATATGTTGTTAAACTCTGTTTATTCAACCTTTGTATGAGTCTAAATTCCTTCGCCTGTTAAGTATCGAGCTTCTAGATGTTTATTGGGATTCCTTGAATAAAATTTCATATTAGAAAAATTATAATATGTTATAAGTAGAATTCTATTTAAGGTGAATGTCTATATTTAGAGAGATTCTAGGTATTATTACTTGGTGGCTAAGTCACTCTTTCCCTATAAACAGATGATTTTATTTCATTGTAATTCATCCCAAATCAATAAGAGAATTCTCTCCCTCTACTTTTCTATGCAGTACTCTTCTTCTTCTTTTATTATTTCATAAAACGTTATCAGCACGAGACTCTAACCAATTGAATAGAACCTTTGGGATTGAGCATAATGATTGTCAATTATTCCATGAACTTCCTTTCTGATTATATTCTGGATTTAAGGTAAGTATTTTACCGTATTTTTCTCTTTTATTCTATACTTTGATTTTAAATACAAGCAAAGACAACAAAGTTTGATTATAAATCTAATGGAGTCTATAAGAAATTATAACTACATGAAGTGGTAAAATTTCTATGCCTCGCCATGATCAAATTCATGTATGATTGTGGGCAAAGAATTGAAAACTCGTCCCATTGAATTTGTTCCATTCTCATTCCCTTAAGAGAATGTGATAGCAGTATGTGATAAGTCTGAAAGAAGATAAAATTATTACTATGAATGTATCAATAGATATGGACGTGGCAATAGACGAAATTATAATCGTCATCATTTTTGGTAATGAGAACAATAAGGATTCTCAAAATAATCTTTCACTCTGTGAAAAATATTTGTCATCGATTTGACATAAGATTTTGTAAAACACATATAGATGATTATGGTCCATTCATGATGTGAATGTGACAACATGTGATTTATGAATACATATTCATTATTAGAAGAATATGAATGTGCTAGTGGAGGTGAATATACCACACTCACCTCTAGAGGAAGATTTGAGATGAAATAAGAAAATAATATCATCATTATGGCATGAATGATCAATGGTCATGTACCTATTGTACGCCAAAATAATCTGGTAATGTGATTATTAAAGGACAACAGTGATGCAAGAAACAGATCTTGCATATAATTTTGACAATTACCATAATGGTATAACTTTCTCTTTGAAAGAGATATTCACCATATAGATGTTGATGAATATGTGGTAGTACAAAATTTATTGAGAACTCTTGAAGAGTCAATTATACTACTTTGGAGAAACACAATTGATTACCAATAAGGTATTGTGTTGTAGTAAGTCTCAAAGAAACTTATTCAATTTCTAAAGTATTCGCCAAAGTGGTTAGTTATATTGAGACTATAAATAAAGAAAAAATTTAATATCTTCTATTACTACAACATGCAGCGGGGTAATATGCATGTAAAAAGCTACCCGCTTTATTCTCTAGTTTGTACTATACAAATAAAAGAATACCACAATAAAGTAAAAGTTTATTGATATAAAAACACATATCATAATAAACTTGGAGTTTATTGACAATTGCACACGTCAAGGTGTAAATATGAAGTTTATCAATATTGATAATTTATTCAGTTGGTATAATTGGTTTAGTCATATTAATTTAAGTATGATGTGAAAAATAAAAGAGAATCTATATTGGTAAATATTAAAGAACTAGAAAGTTCTTTACGAATTCTCTTATATTGTTTGTTCTCATTAATTAATAGACCAACTAAAATTGGGATTGAATCCCATAAATACTGAAAATATCAAAGGTGAATATTGGCCCATTCACCTGCCATGTATACTACATAAGATGCATCTATGAGATGGTTACATGTGCTACTATTATTAACCCGCGACATGATATTTGCAAGGTAATTTAATTTAAAGCATAATTTTCAGATTTTTCTATTTAAGATATTTTATCTTGATAAGTTGGTTTACATCACAATTGGTTTAGCAAGATGATTTATTGAGTGCCTCCACTTAATAGCTAAAATTATTGCTTATGAGAACAAAGTTATCTATATTAATTCGATATAGGTTATATACGAAAGTATATTACATTCTCCCCTCACAAGTGGTTTAGGGTCAGGAACCAAATAATTCTATCTTATTATTATTATTGATGTACGGTGTATATTTGATTAACACCATGACACACAAAGATGGACTTTCAAAGTTGAGGAAGCAAGTTAGTTTTTCTAACAAGAGAGGGAGACATGATAAACAACTGAGAAAAAGTTATGTGGAATGAATTATCATATGTACATCTAGATCCTCGAATAAAATAATCTGAACTTGAAGTTCATAAAAAAGATAATTCATTTGCAATATATTTCAAAGCATGCGAGACGCATTTTTCCGACCCAAAGAAAGTAACTATATTCTCATTGCAAATGCTCCTATTAGAGTAAGTCCTAAAAGGACAAAGTCCATGGTACGCTTAAAGCGTATAGACAAATCGGTTTCAAATAAACTTCTTGATAAAGAAGATGAGCAAATTATCAAAATGATCATAATAAAGGAGGCAAGTGATCTAGAAAATCATATGACATAATACTTCACAAAATCTCATGAGAGGTTCAGGTACCTGAAAATATGAATGAAGAGATCCATATGTTATGTCTTTATGAAAAATGTTGGAACCGATATAAAATATTCGTCGACAACATCTATGATGGCGCTTAATATATATGAGCATCTTAAGTCTAGAGAAACAATTCAAGTAGAATTGGTTTCATATGAAAGACATGTTGTTTTGGACCTGCAGTTCAAAAACTTGAAAGTATAAATTCAATGCTATGTGCAATCAATTTTTGATATCTTATATGTCTAGGATGACATAAAAACTTGATATGCATCTAAAGTATCTTTAGATGGCTTATATGACTTAACTTATATGAAAATCCATGAAGGATTTAAGTTGCTTGAAGCATGTACAATTCTTGATCTTGAAGTACCACTTCCTCATGCATTTTATGCACAAATGTATCTTGCTATAACTATAAGCATGATAATGTGATAGCGAGGATACCTCTATGGAGATATTGAAGAGCCATTCCACGATATTTATGAAGACATTATATATCTATCACGACTGATGATTTTAAGGTGCAAAATATTCATTCAAGTTAATATGGCTGATTTATTTATCAAATCTCTACCAACGATCTCTTAAAGATAGTGCACAAGATTGGAATGTGAAGGCTCAATGATGTGAATTGATGCTCTCATCAAGGGGAGTTAATGCGCATTGCACTCTTTTTCCCTTACAAGGTTTTGTCCCACTGGGTTTTCCTTGCAAGGTTTTTAACGAGGCAACCAAAAGGCATATTATTAGACATGTGTACTCTTTTTCCTTTTCTAGAATATTTTTTCCATTGGGTTTTATTTTAGTTAAGGTTTTAACGAGGCACATTATCTGTTGAATAGACATTCAAGGGGGAGTGTTATAAATTGGATTCTATTAAAGGTGAATGTCTATATTTATAGATATTCTAGGGATTATTACTTGGTGGCTAAATCACTCTTTTCCTATAAATAAAGGATTTTATTCCATTGTAATTTGTGACGACCCGACCCATCATCACGTGAGTTACCGCTCTATTTTCTCCATTTTCGGCTTCTTTATGCTTCATTATCAGTGTCTTGTGTGAACGAGTTAGTTTGGATTGGTTTTAGAAGGAAATGAGACACTTAATCTCTTTAAGGAAGACTTAGTTTGGAAAAGTCAACCGGATATTGACTTATGTATTAGAAGGCTCGGATATGGATTTCGATGATTCGGTTAGCTTCGGAGGATAATTTGTGACTTAGGAGTGTGAAAGGAAGTGATTTTGGAGGTCATGCTTGAATTGGTGAAGTTAATATTTTGGCGATTTCCGATTGGTAGGTGAGATTTTGATCCGAGGGTCAGAATGGAATTCCGAGAGTTGTTGTAGCTTCGTTATGTGATATAGGATGTGTGTGCAAAATTTCAGGTCGTTCGGAGGTTTTTTGGTTGGGTTTTTTATCAAATGCGTGTTTCGGAAGTTTTAGAAGAACTTAGGCTTGAATCCGATGTAATTTGATGTTTTTGATGTTGTTTGAGGTGTTTCGATGATTGGAACAAGTTATGATGTTTTAGGATGCGTTGATGCTTTTGGTTGAGGTCCCGGGGGGCCTCATGTTGATTTCGGATGGCTAACGGAAGGTTTTTGGGACTTAGGATGTTGTAGAAAATTGCAGGTCAGTGCTGTTGGTTCTTGATCTATGCGATCGCAGGAGGGGCTTTGCGATCGAATAGAAGGATTTTTAGGGGTTGTTTGGTTGTTCAATGCGATCGCGGATGGAAGGTTGCGATCGCATAGTGTGAGGTCGATCTAAGATTGGAGTGGAAAATTGATCATCGCGATCGCGGGGGCAAGATTGCGGTCGCGTAAGGTAAGTAACCTGCGCATTGCGATCGCATGTGTGTTAGTGCGATCGCATAGAGGGAATTTTGAAAGTATGGCTTTTGTTCTTCGCGATCGTAGAAGTACTGTCGCGATCGCGTAGTGTTAAATTTTGAGCTGGATTTTTTTCGTGCATTGCAATTGCAAGCCTGGGTGTAACGGCCCGATCGGTCGTTTTGAGCTCTAGCACGTCGTTCAGCAGTCTGAGCCATGAACAGCTTCATTTCAGGTATTATGACTTGTATGCGTGGTCAGAATTAAGTTTCGGGAAGTTAAGAGTTGATTTGGAAAGAGAATTCTCATTTCAGAAGCTTAAAGTTGAAAGAATTAACTAAGATTTGAATTTTTAAGTAAACGATCTCGGAATTGGGATCTGAAGGTTCCAGCAGGTTCGTATGATGATTTTGGACTTGGGCGTATTCCCGGATCGGGTCTTGGATGATCCGAGAGCGTTTCAGCGCCTATTGTGGAAGTTAGCATTTTGGAAGAAATTTCATAAGTTTGGCTTGAAGTGAATTTTAGTTTTATCGATGTCCATTTGAGATTCCGATTCTGTGAATAGCTCCATATGGTGATTCTGGAGTTGGGAGCGCGATCGGAAGTGAATTCGGAGGTCCATAGGGCATTTTGGAGTCATTTGGCTAAAGATAGAAATTTGAAAGTTTTTGAGAAGTTTGACCGGAAGTGGACTTTTTGATATCAGGGTCAAAATCCGATTTTGAAAGTTGGAGCAGTTCTGTAATGTCGAATATGACTTGTGCGCAAAATTTGAGGTCAATCGGACGTGATTTGATAGGTTTAAACATCAAAAATAGAAGATTGAAATTCTAAAGTTCATTAAGTTTGGATTGGAGGTTGATTCATGATTTTAGTATTGTTTGGGGTGATTTGAGGCTTTGATAAAGTCCTTGTTATGTTTTTAGACTCGTGCCAGTGTTTGGTTTGGAGCCCTGGGGGCTCGGGTGAGATTCGAGATAGCTTCAGAGTGATTTGCTAAGAAATACGATTGCTGCTTCTGGTATTATCGCAATTGCGATGCTTGAGTCTTAAATGCGACCTCGCAATTGCGAGTTCCTTTTCGCATTTGCAAGCCTGGGCTCTAGGGGGGAAATTTCGCAATTGCAAGTGTAGTGGTCGCAAATGTGACATCGCATTTGCGAGGTCTTGCTCGCATTTGCGAACCTGGGCGGCTGGTGGGTCGTTCGCATTTGCAACACTTTGGGTCGCTTTTGCGAGGCCTGAAGAGTTCTCATTTGCGAAGTAGGCCAGTTCAGTAGGGGGTCGCATTTGCGATGAAATCTTCGCTTTTGCGAAGTCGCATTTGCCCCTATCGCAAATGCGACATCTGAGGGCTGGGTCCAGCTATTAAATTCGAAACTTAGCCCATTTCCCTCATTTCTCACCTGGCCTTAGGCGATTTTTGAGAGCATTTAAGGGGGGATTCCATCGTCACCAAAGAGGTAAGTAATTTCTACGCATCTTAAGTTAAATACATAGATTATGGGTAGATTAACATGTAAAAATTAGGAAAAATCAAGGGGTTTAGATGAAAACCTAGAAAATTGATATTCTTGGAAATTGACCACGATTTTGGGTATGAAATTGGGAGTAAATTATATATTTAAGTTAGTGAGGTTATGGGTAAGCTTATTCTTCGAAAATGTTGGAACTCCGGGCACGTGGGCCTGAGGGTATTTTCGCCAACTTCTCGATCGGGGTTAGGAACTGTTGTAAATTGGGTTGTAATGAATTATTTGAGCATATATTAATGGATTTGTATCATCATTGACTAGCTTTGGAGCTTTGTTCACCAATTAGAGTCTTCGAAAGGGCGTGGAATGCTGGTTATGGATCTTCGGAGCGAGGTGAGTCTCCTTTCTAACCTTGTAAGAAGAAATTGTCCCCATAGGTGAAATAATTGATTATGTGCTCCTATTTGTGGGGGCTACGTGCGCACGAGGTAACGAGAGTCCGTGCGTAGCTACTATTATGCTATTGTCCGGGTAGTTAGGACCCAAAAGCATGCTATACTTGGATTATTTACGAACTTATTGAGAGCTTGAATTGCTTAAATCACATCGAATTAGTAAACGAATGTCTAAACGGATAAAACTTCATTTTTCTTAAATGGTTGAAGAGGATTTCTTTTCATTGGATAATTACTCCGTGTGGTCTTCTTGATTGACTGTCTGTGTGTTTATTTATGGAACGGGCCGAACGCCTCGGCAGATTAAATAGATGCACTATAGGCGCGTCGTCGACCCTCGGCAAGTGCACAGTTTATTTCTGTTGGATCGAGTCGTCGCCTCGGCATAATATGTGCATGCTTGCATTGCTTATCCTGAAACTTATTGAAGTTGATATTGCCTTTTTATGGCCGCTATAAACTATAAAGATAACGAAAAGTAAATCTTGGAATTTCATTGTTATTTGAGAAGGTGTTGCCTGTTTTCTTGTTCTATGAGTTATAATTGCTAGATAAATCCATGTTATCCTCACATCTTCACCATATTATTATTGGACCACTATTAAGTGTCGAAGTTGACCATCTCGTCTCTACTTCTTCGAGATTAGACGGATTCTCAAAGAGTACACGTTGTTTTCGTACTCATACTACAATTCTGTGCATTTTTGTTGCACATGTATATGTAACTCTAGCGGCCAACTGGGCGTAGCAGCATGGATGATTCTGGGATTAGGTGAGTGGCATTATTCGAGGCGGTCCACAACTAGTATAGTCCATTCCAGTATATTGTATTTATTTCATGTCCACTGTATTCCAGACGGATGTTGTATCTTATTCCCTTATCAGTAGATGCTCATGCACTTGTGACACCGGGTTCTGTGATGATTTTGAAATATTTTGTGCTAATTGCTTATTATTTAATTAGAATCGAAGCAGTTATCTTTTCATTTTATGAAAAATTAAAGGAAAATCTTAGTTTTCAAGATTGTAAAAAAATGAGAACTTCATCAAATAATTGGGTTGGCTTACGTGACAACAGAGTCCGACGCCATCACGACCCTTAGTGGATTTTGGGTCGTAACATGGGGCTGCGATCGCATAGAAGAAAATTGGAGCTGGGCAGAAGGGTTTTTAAAATATTTTGGTCCGCGAGGTTAAGTTATTTTCCACCATTGTTGAGCATTGTGAGAGCTTTTTGGGAGGAATTGAAGAGGGTTTCAACTGAGAGTGATTGGAGGTAAGTTTTAAGAACTAAAAATACGATTATTATGTGAAATTAACCTTAAAATCCTTGGAAACTTAGCAAAAAGGGGAAGAACTAGGGCTTGGTTGTAATATTTCAAATGGGGATTTGAGGGGTCATTTGGACACCGATTTTGGTGTTCTTTATATGTAGACTCGTGGAGAGATAAGGAACTCTTTTGTGTAAGAATTTCTGAGTTTCGAGAAGTGGGCCCGGGGCTCGGGTTTTGTCAATTTCGGGATTTTTGATATTTTTCGATTATTTTCGATTGGGTATTGTTCCTTTAGCATATTGTGACGTATTCGTTGTGGTTTTTGTCAGATTCGACGCGCGAGGAGGCCGATTTGAGAGGCAAGGACATAGCGAGCTAGAGTTTTGGCCGGCTTGAGGTGAGTAATAGATGTAAATAATGTCCTGAAGGTTTGAAACCCCGAATTTACACATCGTAGTGCTATATTGAGATGACTTGTATACCGGGTAGCGAGCGTGGGGTAGATCATCGTTGGGGATTATGACTTGGTCCGTCCCGATTGATGAATTTACTGCGTATTTGACTGAAATTTTCATGATATCATCATTATTTGGATAAATTATCATATTTGGGCTTCGTGCCAACGGTTTGGACCCTTCAGGGGTTGTTATTTCTAGTTCCTCACTATTTTGACCAAATACTTGGACTCAGCCTTATTGTTAAAAACTATTTTTCAAACTCAACCATTTTTCACATATTTGAAATTTAAATGATATTTCTAACGATGTTTTGGGTAGAGAACTACTATTTTATTATTGCCCGAGGGGCTTATGTGATTCTGGACTGAGTATGGGATTGGACTGCGCGCCGCAGTATATTATATTAATATTGATATGAGGCCAATGGCCTAGTTGATGCCATGAGGTGGCTTGATATTGCGCTTAGGTCGTAAGGGGCCCCTCCCGGAGTCCGCACACCCCCAGTGAGCGCCGTCGATGATAAATAAATGGAGCGGGTTGCACACCGCAGCGGGTATTGAATAGTACCGTACTATGTGTTGCATTTCTTATTTGACTGTTATTTTTTTTACTTATCTGTTGCAGCATTTCCATATTGTTTCATTGGTTTATTGGCTTTATATTACTTGGTTTTAATTGCTGTATTTATAGATTACATTGTGCCTATTCAGGATTTCTTATTCTCAGCCTTTATTTATGTTTATTACTCACTGGGTCGGAGTACTCACATTACTCCCTGCACCTTGCGTGCAGATCCAGGTGCATCTGAGGCCGAGTGAGGACTCCTCTCCTGAGCAACATATTCCGGGAGCATCGAGGTAGCTGCAATGGCGTCCGCAGCCCAGATCTCTCCCCTCTATCTTTTATTTTTTCTTTTACTTTCGTGTTCCCTAGACTGCTACACATTAAGTTGATAAACCTGTATTAGAGGCTCAGACTTGTGACACCAGATCTTTTCGGGCTATGTAGAAGATTTTTATTTGATATTCCGCATGTTAAAATCTTATTTCAGGCTTTAAGTATTATTGTGAGCACGTGATTTTTTTCCTATATGAGAAATACTCCCAAAAATTCAAAATAAAACAATTTTTTTGTGTGTGCAATTTTTAGATTTTTCGCGGTATTTTTGGATAATTATTTGTATTTATCTGTACATATTTAATTTAAAATACAACATATGTCACATTTGCATCTATGATATAATTCTACATTTAGGAGTAATTACGTTTGTTTTGCAAAAAAATAAAAAATCACAAAAATATGTATTTTTGCATTTTTAGCATTTAATGTCCAAATTGTGCGATTTTATTTTAATTGATGTTTAATTTTGTGTGATAATTATTATTATGATTTAATTAGTATTTTAAGATAATTTTGGTTTTTATAATTTAATCTTAGCATTTTAGTTTTA
>MDKF010792650.1:0-11463 GCA_026770625.1 Nicotiana glauca
ATCGAGTATTTAATCATAATATGGCTATATTTGTAAGACTGTCTGATGCTGGTTATCATTGCAATGTGATTTTTATTTTTGACTTTTCTGAATCTTTGACTAATTAAGGGGTCAATTGGGTAATTGGTCATAATTAGGGCTATGACTGTAAAGTCGTCTAAATGTTGGTTATTTCTGAAAATGTTACTTAGTCTTAAATTGACTATAATAAAAAAGATTACTTAGTTATGTCTATTTGATAAATCCAGTTCTGACTTCGACTTCTAAATTGACCTAAAGGTTGGTCGGGTAAATAGGAATAAAATACAGAGGTAAAAGGGGAAGGGATAAATGGTATTCTGAAAATAATTGAAAAAGGGTAGGGGTATAAAAGGCAAAGCTGCCCGGTTCTTATGTAATTAGTTGAATAAAAAGGGATATCTTAGGTATGCTAAAAGGGTAAATCAGTAGAAATTAATAGCAAGTGAGGGCAATAAAGACATTTAAGGGCAATTGGAATAATGTGGATGCCACTAGAACCTTGTAACAGGGGTTCTAGTGCATTCACAGCTTAAATACATGGACTAAACTGAAAAATAATTGAAAAGGTAAGGGTGGGAAATCTGAATATTAAGTTCAAATTTCCCTCCCATTTTTGCTCTATAAATAGGCTTTCTTAGGCCATAATAAAGAGGTTGGAAGAGGTAGAATTTGAGAGAGTTTCTTTACACAATTGATATTTTTTCTGGAAAGGCTTGAGATTCTGATTCGAGTTTAATTTGAAAATTTTCCTGAGTTTTGGTATTTCGTCTGTTGCTCTGTGGTTATTCTGAATTGGTTTGCTGAAGCTGTGTATTGCTGTGGTTATTCCCTGAGAAGCTGTTTGGTTATATTGAGGTTTTGATATTAAATCTGGTTACTGCGCACTTGCTGTGAATCTGCTAGTTTATTGTTGCTGGAGTCTTGTTATTGCTGATCCTTCTTCCTCCTTATTACCTTAGAACTCATCGAGTTTCCTCTCAATTTGACCAGGTACATTTCTGAATTCGAAGATGTAATCAGAATTTTGAAGATATAAAATCATTCGACAAGTTTTACTAGCTTTCAATTCTGTTTACTTTGTAGATGTAGAACTATATAGATTCATATGTAATTTGTTAGGTTAATTGTATGTATATTAGGACTGTATTGGACTGTGGACTTGGACTACTAATTCCTTTAAGTAGTTTAGCCTAGATGTCACGTAGAAAGTCATGTAAAGTAAATCAGTAGAAAACAAATCACATAGAGTAGAGATAAAAAAAATTAAAAAAAATAAGTTTAAAGTCTGTTTTGAGCGATTATGTTGAGACGAATCAGAAAGTGAAATAGAATTCTAAGAATTCGTTTGTTATACTTAGTTCATGATTGTCAGTTTTAACAAATAAAATATGAGTTCTTCAGATTCGAATTTTGATTAGTTAATACGATAAGCTTTAGATTAATTCATGTTATGTAAAAGAAGTTGTAATGAGTTTTCAGTAGTAAGTATAAATGACTTTTTATTTCAATTTAAATAGGTTCTGCAGTTTAGTTTAATATTTCTAATAGAATAGAGTAGTAATTCAACTTTGCCTTTGAACGTATGCAGCATTCCAATTGATAAGTATAGCAGAGATCAGTTTATAACGTTAGTAATATACAAATCAGGCTTAGTTAATTTGAGTGAATAAAATAGTAATATCCAAATAGTAATCAGTGGTAATGCCTTAGTTAATTTCTGATACTGCAGTTATAATATCCGTTTAAATACATTATTAGTTCAATGATAACATTTGAGCCTGTTTTGGATTTGTTAATAACTTGGGCCTGATCAGGCAAAGAGGCCCAGATCCAATCGCGATGGCTTTTATGACCATGAGAGATGAACCCATATATACGAACTGGGCTCGAATAAGCCCCGAGCACGGCTGTGCTCTGTTCTTCATTGGCTTGGCCTCAAGGCCCAAAACACATGATGGCCTGGACGAAAAAAAAATATTAATACAAATCACAATTAGACAGTATTAGTCATTATTTTGATAAGGCAAAAAAAAATAGTAAAAAACGTAGTACACTATAGGTTTGATCTTTAAAAGAAATGAGATGAGCCTCGTTAGAAAATTTAATACACGGGGCTCTCAATTAATTGTTATAAAATACATAGATTTGGAAGGACCGTTTAGCGAATTTCACGGTCTTTTCCAAAGTTAATAAGACGTAGATATTTTAGGAGCGATTTTAATATACATTCTCAAGTACGGGTGCACATTTATGTGACTCAAATCTTACTCTCAACGAAGTCGAAATATATTTAAAGTCATAGGCGTACTGGTACGGTATGGTTTAAAAATGCATTTTTACGGCGTTGCAATTTCTTAAAATTGATAAAGCGGAATATTAATAATACACATAAATTGGAATATATAAAGAAATCAGATAAAAGCAAATACAACAGTTGAGCGACCATGCTAGAACCACGGAATTTGGGAGTGCCTAACACCTTCTCTCGGATTAACAGAATTCCTTATTCGGATTTCTAGTTCGCAGACTGTAACAGAGTCAAACTTTCCTCGGTTCGGGATTAAACCGGTGACTTGGGACACCATTATATTTTCAAGTGGCGACTCTGAAAAATTTAAATAACTAATCCCGTTCCGACTGTCCTTAAATTAGAAAAAACTCCTCTACGCCCTTGCGGGTATAGTAGTGTTTAAAAGGAGGTGTGACACACGCCGCAATAATACTAAATGATACGGGTCGGGTTGCACGCTGCAACAGAGATATTTGAGGGTTGGGTTGCCCGCGGCAACAATCCTAAATGATACGGGTCGGGTTGTATGCCGCAACAATACAATGATGATATGGAATGGGTTGCACGCTGCGACAATGATATATACATGGATCATGTTGTATGCCGCAACAGTGTTGCTATATATTAGGATCGGGTTGCGCACCATAACAATTATTGATACAAATGTGTTTATTTGGGTGTTTGATCCTTGTTGGCTGTTAATTACAAGTTGTCCTTAGATTGTTATTTCGGATTTACTATTAATATTGTTATCTCCCTACAACATGCTCCCCCTCCCATATCGTTTACTTGCCTAGAATTTTCGATTCTGCTTTATATATATATATATATATATATATATATATATATATATATATATATATATATATATATATATATATATATTGCACATGTTTATGTGGTGATCCAGTCTAGCCTCGTCACTACTTCGTCGGGGTTAGGCTAGACACTTACCAGCACATGGAGTCGGTTGTGCTGAAGCTACACTCTGTGCATTTTTGCACAGGTCCATGTTTCGAGCAGCAGCATTAATACGGGAGCAGGTTTTCAGTATTGTGAGACCCGAGGTAGCCTTGCAGGCGTAAGCAGGCACGGTGTCTCTCTCTTATTCTCTCTATTAGACTGTTGCCTCCTTGTATTCGAGACAAATAGATTTATGTTTCTTTCAGACTTTGTATTTAGTACTTCGTAGATGTTCCTGAGTATGTGACTCCAGTTCTTGGGTAGAGTTACATGTTGGGATTTCGTATTTTATTCAGCTATTTAAAATTGAGACTTCCGCTTATGATTTTAATCTCGTTGCTTTTATTTTAATGTTGTTAATTATTAAAAAGGAACATGTGTTTAATCGATCAGTAAGTAAATTTGGCTTGCCTAGCTTCTACGAGTAGGCGCCATCATGACTCCCGAGGGTGAGAAATCCGGGTCATGACAATTTTTAACATCTTAATGTAACTAAATTTATAGAAAATGGTACAAAATAACTAGTTATATACGAATGAAAATGATTATATAAAGATCTCTTGTGTTTTAAATTACTTATCGCTTACGTCTTAACGTAAAGATGTCTAGTACTCTAGTGAAATATTGGACCTTATAACTAAAAGAACATATGTAATGAGTCACAGAGCTCAGGGGCGGATGTACAATTAAGCTAGTAATTAGTTCAGCCAAATTCGATAGTTTTGATTCATATACTGGATTCAGCTAGTAATGAGTCAGTAGTTTTGGTTCATAATATACAATATAAGTAATATTCAAAAATTTATTAAATATGCATAAATATTAAATTTTCAATCCAATAACTCAAATGATCGGCAAGTTCAGTGTCCATCCCTTAATCGATAAGATAAGTCTTTTCCTCTTAATAATAAGGTAAACCTCTTAGGTTTCACCGTCAAAAAGTGCGGAATAGTAAAGTTCTTCTTTGTTAATTAAAGATAGAGGTATTATCACTTTTTGCCCGCGTCAGAAACTATTTATATTTGATAGTCGAAAAAGTATATAAAATTTTTATATATATATATATATATATATATATATATATATATATATATATATATATATATATATATATACAAAAATATAAAAGACCAAAAAATAAAAATTTTATACATGTTTTCGGCTATTATTTTTACAGCGGCTATACAATGTCATTTTTCTTTAAAGATCTTGGGTTTGGCCCTTAAAAATAAAACCTCCCTTAATAATGAATGCTAAAACCCACTTAATCCGAATTTAGTTCGAGTAGTGGTTTTCTAATATCGATTGCTATTAAATAGTAATAGAATTGAGCTCATAGGTTTCCAAATTACTACGAAAATAAAAAACAAAACATTAGCTAGTTGAGCAACTAGTTGTACTCATTTAACTTTTAAAATCTTTCTTGGTTATCATTGACGACAGAGTCCAGTTGACATAATAAAGAATAAATTAAATACAACTAGGTCCTTGTCCTGTCTTATATCCCCTAAAATTATCTGTGTGTGACCTATCCGAACCGTGAAAGCATGCACTAATGTTTGCATTAAGGTAGGTTGTCTACTTTATACCCATTGAAATTCGCCCTTTCCCCGGACCCTGTGTGAATACGGGATGCCTTGTGCACCGTGCCAGGGGCGGCAGATCCAACTTTAAGGTTGTGAGTTCCCATGAACCCTGTAGCTTTTGCTCAAACCCTATATTTGTATCAAAAAATTCACTAAATATCTATAAAAATATGATTGGGAACCTAGTTATTATTATATATATAACTCGAGATTATTGTAGGAACCCATAAACTTTAAATCCTGAATCCGCTTTTGCACTCGGCAGCCGTTTTTTGTCTTGTCCTATCATTTTTGCATATATAAACTTTCTTCTCCACAAACACTCTTCTATATAGCATATCAAGTCGAAACTTTATGCAAATTAAAAAAAAAAATGAGTGACCAATCAAAACCATTACTAAAGCCAAAAAAAGCAACAACACTTGATGAAACAATAGAAAGTTGCATAGGAGAATTTGGATGGGCACAATTCATACAATCCATTCTCGTATCTCTATCATGGGTTTTCGATGCTCAACAAACATTCATTAGTGTCTTCACCGACACGTCAGCCATTTCCGAATGGTCATTAATAGGTGCGAGTTCAATTCTCACTGGTCTTCCAGCGTCTTCGTTTTTCATAGGTTGTCTTATCGGAGGTTTCCTTCTTTCAACCTTAGCTGACACAAAACTTGGTCGAAAAAACATGTTGGTTTTATCGTGTTTTATTATGTCTATTGCCGGAGCAATAACATCAATTTCTACAAATATTTGGATGTATTCATTTTTAAGGTTTTTAACTGGATTTGGAAGAGCTACAATAGGAACTTGTGCACTTGTTTTGTCAACAGAATTAGTGGGAAGTCAATGGCGTGGACAAGTTGGAATTATTGGTTTTGTTTGTTTTACTATTGGATTTCTTTCTTTACCACTTATAGCTTTTGTGAATAGAGATTATTCTTGGAGAGTTTTATACCTTTGGACTTGTCTTCCAACAATCTTGTACTCAATCTTGGTTCATTTCTTTGTTCGTGAATCACCAAGATGGCTTTATGTACGAGGAAACAAAGAAGAATTTGTCCTAACTTTGAAAAGTATCACAACAAGAAGTAGCTTGACTTTAAGCTTCTTTGGCTCCTTCATTGATTTTGAAGATCAAGAACACAATGTAAGTTAATTATTTCTCATTCATGTGGTCTATATTTACTCAAAATAGTATTAAGGAGAGTCTCGGAGCAATACTAAAATTGTCTCCGAGTGACTTATACGTCACAGGTTCGAGCTGTGGAAGCAGTCACCAATGTTTGCATTAGGGTAGATTGTCTACCTCACACCCCTTGGGGTGTGGCTCTTTCCCGCACCCCGCGTAAAAATGGAAGATCTTGTGCACTAGACTGTCCTTTTAGTATTTTCTTCTTTAATGAAATGAAATGAGGTTTAAATATTGGGTTTTTTTTTGACAATTATGGCTTAAAGTAAAGACAAATTATACATGTTGTACATAATGTCCATTAGTGTCTTATGTTTTTCTCACAGAGACACCTGTTTCTGCAAGAAGATGTATGCTAGAGTCGGAATCGAACCTAGGCAGCACAAAAATCAAGTTGTGTCCCCCTAAATTAACCGACGTAGATGTCTAAAATTTGAATCTTAAGGTGAAAATCAAAATACACCTGTTATTTTATACTGAAAAAGATCAAATATACCCTTGTACTATGAGAAAATGTTTAAATATATCTCTTGTTATGCTTTCGGTTTAAAATATCCTGCCATAATACTATTGGTTCAAATATACCCCTCTTCCAATAAATTTGTCCAAGGTGGACACATTTGATGAGGTGGATGCCACGGGGCATGCCACCTCAACGCCCCTAACCCATTTTATTCCTCCCCTATGTTTTTCCACCACTAGTTCGAGGGAAAGGAAAGTTTAGTGATGGAAAAAAAAATAGAATGGAGGGGTAAAATGGGTTATAGGCGCTGAGGTGGCATGCCACATGGCATCCACCTCATCAAATGTTAGTGTCACGTATGATTGGATGTCCACCTGGAACAAACTTAATAGATGAGGGATGTATTTGAACCGATAGTATTACAACAAGGATATATTTGGACTGAAAAAATAACGAGGGATATATTTAAACATTTTCTCGTAGTACTAGAGGTTCATGCTTTATTCCGCATTTTTATTTTTAATGTTATTTTATCTATAAAGCTAACCATTTCTAATTTATTTAAATATGTTTTGAAATATCAAATGCAGAACTCAGAGTCAACAATCAGTCTCTACTCAGCTATCAAGATGTTGGTAGAAAGAAATTGGGCTTTCAGGAGACTAATGGCAGTTATGCTAATTGGTTTTGGTGTTGGATTGGTTTACTATGGGATGCCACTTGGAGTTGGAAATTTACCTTTTAATCTATACTTAAGTGTCACATTAAATGCATTATCAGAATTGCCAGCTTCAATGGTGACATTCTTTCTTATTGGCAAATTAACAAGGAAAAAATCACTTTTGGGATTTGCTTTATTAAGTGGAATTTGTAGCATAGGTTGTGCAATAGTTAAAGATGATTCTTTAAAAGAATTACAAATGGGGTTTGAATTGGTTTCTTTTTTTAGTGCATGTACATCTTTTAATGTACTATTGATTTATACTGTGGAATTATTTCCAACTTGTGTGAGGAATTCAGCAGTGGCAATGGTGAGACAAGCATTGGTTTTTGGTGGTGCATTTAGTCCAATTTTGGTTGCTTTTGGGAGAAAAAATAGATGGTTTTCTTATGGGGTATTTGGAATGAGTATTGGAATTTGTGGTTTGTTTGTGCTGTGTTTACCAGAAACTAAAGGAAGAACATTGAGTGATACTATGGATGAGGAGGAGTACAAGGAAAGAATATTTGTTTGCTAATGATTATTACAGCAGTACTTCGTCATCTTTAACTAAAGGTCTCGGATTCGAGCTCTGGGTGTGAAATCGTCCTTGTTATGAGCACTTTACCCCCTAATATGGGCTTTCCGTCGAGGATCCAAATTTGGTCGGCCTCAATATAAATACTAGACACCGGGTGAAAAACCAAAACAAGATTATTGCAGTAGACATTTGTCAATAAAAGATTATACCATCTCAAAAAATGACACTACTGGTTTTTCTATTTAGAGTTTTGCTGGTTTTGGAAGGTGGAATACAGTTGTAATGCAAAGATATCAATCAAAACACTTTTATTTCTATATTTGTGACAAATTATTGCTTCCTTTGTAGCATTTCACGACAAGATATTTGATTGGGCACGGAATAAAATAAGAAAACCTTTTGATATGTAAATCTTTTTTTTGAGCAAATCAAATACAAAGTATGAAAATTAAGTCAAACACAGGATTACATACAAGAAAATACACATATTTACATAGAACTGGTAAAAACTTATTCACACCTACTGTTTACACCAACTCAATAGATACATACTTTGTGTTTTCACATAGACTTCTTTGTCTAAATCATCGTCAATTAGTGCATATTCCCACTTTATATTATTAAATCATTTAACCATAATAAGTTGATATGGTTATAATAAACATGGGATGCCGGTAAGTTATTCCCGTGTTTGCATATACATGTCATCGAAGTTGAGATTAAGTGTATAATCGGATGCGACTAGTAATCAGTCGACGACAAATGGGACAATCTGACAATCTTGGACCACATTCTCTGCAAGTCTGCATTCATTTGATTATCAAATCATTAAAACCATATAAATGCAAGGAGAGAAAGTGAGGAAAAAGCAATTCATATTAGAAAACTGGTCGTTTGGTTCAAAATCAGGATATACTAAAACCGGGATCATAACCAGGATAAGTTATCCCATCTTCTATATAGGATAATTTATGCCAAGATTTTGATATAAAATAACACCGGTTTTAGCTAATACCTCCAATCAAACACGAGACTTAATTTCTTGAACCAAACGGCCCTAAGAGTGGAAAAAGAGAACTCACCATATGTCCACAACCAAAAGCCATGTCTTTAGTACCAGTTAGACAAACTGGGCAAACCTTCATTTTCAACAAAACAAAGCAGGAAATCAGTTACCTCACCAAAAGACAAATGTCATATTCAACAAGGGAAGAACCAAAAGCAATTTAGAAAATGAATCTGAGTTTTACATACAATTTTCAAAGCAATCAATACTAAAGTCCTTACTTGGCTATGTTCATCTTGCGCGGATCCTGAAAGACTGCTTTGATCTTGAGTTGGGAATGCCATAGGGCGACGGTATGACACTGGTGGTGGTCTCGGAACTACTTTCTTCGCCTTAGATGTTCTTTTCCTATACAACAAAATTTCAAGAGAAGTAATAAGTACAACCAATGCAAATCTCATGTTCAATAACATGTATAAATTGACGATGAAGCTTGCCAATAGTAAAGTTATTAATGCTTTCCGTACCCAAGTAGACCAAGTTCTCGAGTTGCTTTATATTGGATAGGGATCTCCATAAGTGCAGCAAGAGCAAATGCAGATTCCTTTGCAGAATCATTTGTATGTTTTGTCATGATACCGGTAAAATTTACAAACTGCACGACGAAAGGATTGTAAAAACTAATGTATGCTTCTATTGCAGATTCCATGTGTAACTTGAAAAAGTGTACCAGAATTATACCTGAAAATTATCGAATTCTCTAACAGGAATCCGGTCGTCAAATTTTTGCATGTCTTCCCATGGTCCATCACCAACTCCAACAAGAACAATAGAGAGAGGATACATGCTGAGAACAAAAGTAAGTAGAAATCATGTTGGAAACTAAAAGTAGAAAAGTATTTTCCGACATACTAGTTTATGCTGAGAATTAATTCAAAATGCTTTGATTTTCTATATAAAAAGTATGTTAATAAGAGACAGAATATATTATACTCAACATTAATTCATCTAATAGGACTTTGACTTAGTTACTGCAATGCAAAATGGAGTCGATCACAAAGAGAGAATACAAAGTACTCAAAGAAGGCAGAGCGTTTAGCTTAGGCACTGCCCCTATCTGCTTAGCTATTAGTAAGAAGCCAATTAAAACAAGAAGAAACCTGAACAACAGTAATCTTCTCTAGCCAAAATCTCCACAATCAGTTTCCAAATTTAAATATAATTTACTGTTATTGAAAATCCTCAAAGGCAAATGCTCATAAATCGAGGAAAGTGATTAACCTCTATGACCAATAAGCAGCCATGGCCAATTGAGTGAAATGGAGTGCCAGAGGTGACATACAGATGATGAAACTAGCAACAAGCTGAAGTTAGAAAGTAAGTTATCAGGAAAAAAGAAATTGGATACTGTAACAATACAATTTGCTGCCAATGCATATAGGATTGCCTCTTTGCGTAGATCAAATATATTACGTTGCTCTAGAACATACAGCAACAAGTAGTTTCTTGCACCTCATGGTTTGTTGTTACTACTTTACACTGTTACATGGTGACCTTATATTCTATAAAGCTGAAGGTTTGGACAGACAAGGAAACCTGACTGATCTACATTGAGTGGTTTGGAAACGAAATGTAGTAAGACATATGGTTCGATCACAAGAGAAAAATACACCTATGTCATTATACCTCGCGGTGACAATAGAACTAATAGTCTTCTCTTCTTGTGGGCTGAGTTCTGAATCATTGGTATTGACACTCCTTGTAACCTACAGGACAAGAAAAAGTGTCAGCAATTTAAATGGAAAAGTAAAAACGATAATTGAACAAGATTCGATATATATATATGTGTGTGTGTGTGTGTGTGTGTTTACATGTGGGTGAGTTTTGTTTGATTGAGGGAGGGGGAGAGAGTGAAGCGTTCAGTAACCTGGCCATCAGCGATGATAACCAAGACATGGTATTGTCCACCTGTTCTCTCCACTATATCTACTGCAGCATCTACTACTGGCCCATAAGATGTCGGCCCTTGAACACATCAACACATAGTCAGGAAAATCCCATGGAAAAAGAGGTTGCTTAGTGATTAGCATAAATTTACAAATTAAAACAGAAAGATACCAGATAATTGCAGATTTGGAACAATTTTCCTGTAGCAAGCTAGGACTTCTTCAAAGCCATGGCAAGGAGAGTGATCACTATGAAAGCTAAACACGTCTTGATCATGCGTAGTCACTAGAACCCAATGTAAAAAATGAGTTCAATGGAAATATACAAATCCAACAGAAGATAAAAAGACGACGATAGTGAATGCAGAAACAATAGAGAAGTAGCATCTGCAGCAATTTGGGGAATGGAACCTTACCATCACCAAACCCAAAACAAGGAATTAAATTGTCTTCATCGAACGGAGACAATGTCTTTCCAATGATAGATATGGCTTTCTCATATGGATTGAGCGAATCACCTATTGCATGCAAGCTCTTGTTGTTGAAAGAAACTTTACCTTCAGAAAGAAAACAACTTTTTTTTATCTTCAATGTAAAAAATTGAAAGACGTCTAACGACTAAAAAGTTGAACCAGTGAACCAGCAAACATACGATGAAATCTTGAAAATGTCAAACATCATTGTATAAGCACGTGATTTTTGCCCTATATGAGAATTACTCCCAAAAATTCAAAATAAAATAGTTTTGGTTTATGTGT
>MU728923.1:10331-66908 GCA_026770625.1 Nicotiana glauca
TTGGCATTATTTCGAAGATTGGAATGACGAAGGCAATTTAATCTTCTATCTAAACACTTTACCCTTTGTTTTCCCTTTCGAGCCTTACTTGTTTTATTTTATACCCCTATTTTGGAATCAATGACGGAAAAGTGGAAAAGAAAGAAAAGAAAAAAAGTAAAAAGAGAAAGCACAAAAACAAGGAAATTTATGTGAACTACGTTTGACCCGATTCCTTCTAAGGATACGTAGGCAGCCTCACGGCTCGATCATAGTAAAATAAAAATCAAAAGATCCCCAAGCAAGAAACTGGGGCAGAAGTTGTGACTGTGATAAGAAATCTGATTCCAAAAGTTGTAATTTTAACCCGTTAAAGTTGTTTGGGACCTTTTTGATACCCTTTTCTTTCCAACCATATGTAAGAACTCGCATTACTGCCCAAAGAAAGACATCCCGAGCAGTCTTTGAGAGATACCAAGTCAAGCAAGTAAAAAGGATTCATATCAGGGGCAACGCTCCAGTTAAAGGAAGAGAAATAAAAAAATAAGAGAGTCTTATTGGTGAAAACCTTCACAGGCACCATAAGGCGACGAAAGCTGAGAGAAATAAAAATTGAGAGAGTCTTATTGGGAAAAACTTCACGGGCATCATAAGGCGACGAGGAATTGAGAAAGGAACAAATGAGAGAAGTTTGACGGCAAAAATCCTTTAGGGCATTGCAAGTTGAACAAGGTTAGTGATTCGGCCATGAATTGGGTTGTGGAAATCTTGAAGCGCAAAGCAAGACAATTGGAAAACTGATTGATTGAATAGACTGTGTTGACTAATCTGAAATGCACACCATGATAATTGGGGTCGGTTACTCCATTCCGATAAGTTTCTTTTCCTCTCTCAAACAGCCTTCCAGAGGAGGATTTTCTTCTCTATTCCTATCTTTTGAAATCATCGCATTTAATTTCTTTTGTTTTATTTAGATAAGGCTTTTTTCAATATTAGTATGATTTTAACAAACAAGATGGAATTTCAAAGCTTACTACCAATTTTCAGTATGGCGCAAAGCGAAGTGCGGTTGAACATGCCGGAGATAGTATGATGGACGTAAAAATGTCATTAAAAGTTCAATTGATGAAATGGTTTAGGATCTCATAGGAGATGTATAGGTTCAGATAAAAGGTAAGAAGTGAAAAATAACAGTTGGGATCCTGCGGCTCGGGATCAGTCGGAAGGACAAAGCAATTTCTCGGTCAGTGCAAGGCAATCGGTCGAAGCAAAGCATGGCAAAGAAAAAAAATCACCCCCAGCAAGAATGCCATAACTAATCACCACATTTTTAAACTGACGAGATTTTTCTTTGATTTAAAACAGGGGCAAAGATTTCATTGGTTTCGGAGAAACCCTCTGTGAGGAAAGAGCAAGTACCAAACATGTTTGATCGCAAAAGTCTCAGGACCCTCCTAGAAAATGGGACTTAGTTTAAAATTCAAATAATCATGAGTAGCAGAATATATCATAAATGTACCCCAAAGGAATATAAGTCAGATTCAAAGTTTTCGTGCTTGAGATAGGATTCAATTAGGAGCTTTTAGGACCCTCCTGAATAATGGGACGTAGCTTTAAGAGTTCCATTAGATAACAAGTTTAGCGAAAGTTTTTAGTAAGGAAGTATAATTTAACTTTAAAATTGTCACTCGGAAGATAATATTTAATTTGAAATTTTCAGGAACCTCCTGAATAATGGGATGCAGTATTAAGATTATCTTAAATAACACGGTTCAGTAAGAAGAAAATATAATGTAGTTTTGAAACATGCATTTTTACCGGAAGTTTTCAGGACCCTCCTGGAGAATGGGAACTAGCTTTTCAATTGTTAGAAATCTTTAGTAACATGATTCAATTAACACACAGATGCGCCCAGCTACCAAACTGTGGCAGAAAATTTTCTTTTGTTTTGATTATTTTTGTTGAAGTCAGGAGTCCACCTGGAGAACAAGGAAAAACAGTTAAAGTATCAGTAGTCAGGCGTCCACCTGAAGAACAAGGAAAAACAGTTAAAGTATCAGAAATCAGGAGTCCACCTGGAGAACAAGGAAAAACACTTAAAGTATCAGCAGTCAGGCGTCCACTGGAGAATAAGGAAAAGCAATTGAAGATTCAACAATTAGGCGTCCACCTGGAGAACAAGGAAAAACAGTTAAAGTATCAGAAATCAGGCGTCCACCTGGAGAACAAGGAAGAGCAATTAAAGATTTGGCAATCAGGAGACCACCTGGAGAACAAGGGAACTCAACTAAAGTTTTGGAAGTCAGATGCCCATTTGAAGAACAGGGAAGACAATACTAATTTCAAAGAACAGAAAGCAATTCAAATATTGGCAGTCAGGCGCCCACCTGGAGAGCAAGGGAATATAATTCAAGTCAGTCAGTCATGCAATCAGGCATCCAACTGGAGGAATAAGGGAGAACAAGTTAAAAAAAAGTAGTTTCAAGAAGAAAATGATTCAAGTTCTGGAAATCAGGCATCCATCTGGAGAACAAGGAAAAACATTTAAAGATGTAGCAACCAGGTGCCCACCTGGAGAGCAAGGGAATGCATTTCAAGTTTGAGCAATCAGGCGCCCACCTGGAGAGCAAGAGAATACATTTTGAGTTTCAGCAGTCAGGAGCCCGCCTGGAGAACAAGGGAATACAGTCAAATTTCAGTAACCAGGAATCTGCCTGGAGAGCAAGGGAATACAGTCAAATTTCAGTAATCAGGAACTCACCTGAAGAACGAAGGGAAAAAGCAATTCAAGTTCAAGTAATCAGGAGCCCGCCTGGAGAATAGAGGAAAACAACAATGGTCAAAGGAAGACGTTTAAAAGATCAGCAATTAGGTACCCGCCTGAAGAAAAGGGAAAGCATCTCAAGAATGCAATACAAGTCAGCAGCAAAGGAAATGCTGTAGGAAAATACAAATCAGCGATGCAACAACACTCGGAAGATCAAATTTGAGAATAAATCTGTGTAATGCATAGATTATAGCTTAGTCTAGCTTCTTTATTTTGTCATGGTGTAATAAGGAGATCAGTAGGTAGTAATAGCAGCAACAGTAATAGTAAAACCACAGCTTCATGGTAGTCCTAGCTACCAAAACTTCCTGAACTATATTGACCTAATTCCTTTATAGACAAGAATATGTAGGAACCTTTTGAAGCAGAGGTTCGACCAAATCTTTCAAAATATGCTTCCCACAGAGTATTCAAACGGGCAAAAATCGGTCGTATCCGCTCACTTTATCTTTGCGCGAAAACTCTTCGTGTTTTCGGGCAAAGCAGGGCAACTGTGAGCACGTGATTTTTACTTCACATGAATCACTCCAAAAGAATTCCCAAAATTAGATCTTTTCTTTAATTATGTGTTATTCTATGAATTACAGTGTGATTTTCCTGATTGTTTGCGTATTTAATTTTATTAATGCATTAAAAAATACAAAAAATATAGCATCTACACTTAGGATTTGATTTTTAAATTTTTGGTTAATTTAGTAAAATGTTGTTTTAAAAAAAAATGAAAATTTCACAAAAACAATAATGCATCTTTGCATTTTAGTATTTAATGTCAAAATTTTGTGATTTTCTTTTAATTTGGTATTTAATTATGTGTGATAATTAATATTTAGTGTGAGTTAGTATTTTAAGATAATTTGGGTTTTTATAATTTAATTTAGAATTTTAGTTTTAATTTTTGAAAAGAAAAGGAAGAAAAGAAAAGAAAAAGAATTAATAAAAGAGAAGGAAATCGGAATTGGGCCAAATTTTAATTTAATTCTTCAAGCCCAAATCAAATTTTCCCCAGTCCAACCCAAAAACCATCCAAATCCGCCCCTAGCCCTGGCCCGTTCCCATACCCGGTCCGCCTCGTTACTACCCCAGACGACCCTGTTTTCGTGCCCATTTGATTACAACTATTGGATTTCTATCATCCAATGGTTCAGGCTAATTAACCCATATTTAATACACCCAGACCTTAAGCCCCCCCTCACTTTAATCCCGTCTCCCTCAACCCCCAAACTATAGCACCGCCACCCTAAAATAACACCGCCCTAAGCCAGCGGCGCCGGCTCCGTTCACTACCAAATTAACACCCCTTGACCACCACAACCCCCTCTTTCCAAATCCTAGGTTAGCTTTCCTCGAATCTTGCCCAAACCTCTCAAATTTTAGATTAAAGATTTAACACTAAATCCCAAACTTACCTCGAATCGAGATGTTATTAAAATTTTAGTCCGAATTTGATTTTTGCCGAAATGCCATTTTTGCAAGAACAGCCACCGTTGGTCATTTCTCAAAATTTTTGGCCAGTTAGTAAACACAATCTTTAAATCTTTTTCATCGAAGTGTTGAAAGACCGTATTGACAAAACTAGATATTTTTATGGGTCAAAATGAGTCTTGATTTTTATTTTAATTAAAATCACCCTAATAAATGTGCAGAATGAGCACAAACCAAAATCTGCCAATAACGATCATGAACAAAATCCCTTTGGAGCTACATAGTAGTGGAATGATCTGGGCAAATCAGGGCAAGATAAGGTCAATCTACACTTGGGAGGCCTCACCGGGTTGTTGAAAATTAATCCTAGGGGAGACATCTTAAAGGCATTAGTTACATTCTGGGACCCGGCCCACAACGTGTTCCATTTCTCAGATTTTGAACTCACCCCAACCTTGGAAGAAATAGCCGGATATATTGGGGGCCCTAAACTTCCTCTAAGACACCAATACTTGATTGCTCTAAGGTACGTCATCGTACACAGGTTCGTAGATTCCCTAAAGATAAGTAGGGGGTTCACAACCCAGATTTGGCAGTTGGTTTTTGTACCCTGCAGTTTATATACAAGATATATGGTCATATAGGGTGGGTTTAACTATCCAGAAAACAAAATTTGTAGCAAAGGAAACCGCCTCAAATGGGAAGAACACAGATGCTTTGCATTTATGGTAGTTTTCTTGGGCCTTTTGGCGTTTCACCAGAAAGACGGGAATATGGATATACGGATAGATGGGGTTGTCAGCACTTTGCTTACTCAGGCTAAAAGTACCCTCGCACCCATGATAATATCTGAAATCTTCTGTGCCATCACAACCTGCAAAACCGGAGGAGACTTCTTGGAAGGGTGCAACTTGTTGTTACGGATATGGATGATCGAACATTTATGTCATCGTCCTCAATTCATGAGTTATGGGTCGACTGAGAAGAGCTGCATAGAGGAATTCCACACAAGAGTTTATGGGTTCAGCTTGCCAGAAGGGGTCACAAAATGGGTATCACATCTCCGTTCCATCCATGCAAGTCAAATAGAGTGGACGCTTGGGTGGCTTCCTGTTGATGAGATCATATACATGCCAGCTACCAGGCCCCATTTCCTTTTGATGGGTCTCAGGAGTATCCATCTTTATGCCCCATACCGGGTCTTGAGGAAATTAGGGAGATGTCCAATGGTTCCCAGGGATGAATATATTAGTCTCCATGTGGCCGAGATCGGTCCCGATGGTCAGTTTCATGAAGCAATAGTCCGCCAAATTTGGAGAGAATGTCAATATTTGACGGCGAACACTCAAGTACGTGATATATCCAGAGGTGAAGTTGCACCAGGATACCTTGCCTGGTATAAAAGGGAAGTTGAGTTCGGAAGACCTGCAAAAAGACCCCATCTTCAAGAATTTGTCGGGGCATCACACGAGCAATGGAATTGGCTGGCCAAAGAAAACGAGTACAGAGCCAACATAAGCAAACTGGAAAAGCAAGTCATGGACCTTCAGTTTGAGAAAGATTTGCAAGCCACCGTAGATGAAGATGAGAAGAAGAAGCTAACTCAAGAAAATGAAGCCCTCAAAACCCAACTGGTAGAAACCCAGAAAGAAGCCGAGTGGATGAAAGGCTTATAGACGGGCTGAGAAAGAAAGCCTATGAGTTTCAAGATGACCTAGAAAAGTTTGAGGCCAATGTAGAAAAAATCCAAATTCAATTGGAAGGGCGGGCACGGTTTGTGCAACAAGTGAAAAAGAATTATGAAGGAACAATCACCAGTCTAAAGAGAAAAGTAACTACCCTTGAGAATGAGATGGCCAAGAAAGCTCGAGACTTTAAAACTGATAGGGAACACTGTTATGATTTAATGGCCCAGATGGAGGGAAAAATATAACAGTTGCAAAACCAAAACCATCACGACACTCGGATGTTGAAAGCTCAAAATCAACAGGTCGTATGGTTGCTTAAGGAAAAGGGTAGAATTCGAGAGAGGATCAGAGCCATTGCTGACTATATTATTGTGAAATGCCAAGCGTGCAAGGACATGACTCGCACCACCTTCTTCGCTGCAGTGATGACGTTCGTTCGCCAAATAATAAGTAACTTGGAGAGGCTCCAAAGGGATCTTGCGTATAGGCCTGTGTCGAGACCGAACGATGTCCCACGAGCACCAGGAGCATTTAAAGCATTAATGTATTCACGACCTTTTGGAATCTGTTTTGTCATTCTATTAGAGTCTGTCAGCTTGTCTTGAAGTTTGTATTTATCAGTCAGAGTCGGTTAGTCTATTTTTTGGTTGTATTGTCATCTTGCTATTAAATTCCTTTAGAGTCTGTAATAAAATGTGTCGTTGTAATAAACACGTTTTTCTTTTATGAAAAAAAATTGAAAACATTTTATTATTTATTTTTACACTTGTCTGCCATAACTACGCTTGGTCTGATTCATGCGGGTTCATGATATGTAGGCAATCTCCATAGGATTCGACCATAACCAAAAGAAAAATAAAATAAAATAGAAAAGGAAAACAAAGGGAATAATAAAAGGGAAGACATGAGTGCCAGTAAAAGGAGAGGTGATAAATAAGAAAAGTCTGGATGACACAAGCAACCGAGCGAATACATGATATAAATGATTAAATTGCTTAGTTGCATTGCATTCCAGTCTGCGGTTGCCTATCTGTTAAGCTCTAATCACTAACAAGTTTGTTGTTGATGATTGCCAGAATTCAAGTAGTTGTTAGTTCACTTAGCATACTGGCAACCCACCCATAGCAAACCAGGTCCATGGGCAAAATATTCATGTCTAATCCAGATGTAGAAACGAGTTTCATTTATCCTTCGAGGGAGGTGGAAGAGTTGGATGTTAATACGATGAAAGAAGATATGTACAAGTTGAAATAACAAATGGCCGAAATGTATCAAGCCTAGGCTAAAGGACAACTACCACCTGCTTACCCTGCTACCCCTGCTTTCATCCCACCACCGGCTTAGTCTCAGGATCATCCTACCGCCGATCCATCCCCAAGCTTTCCCATTTACCAACACTACTTCTCATACACCGCAAGCTCCACCACCAAAACCAATTCCATACCCTCCTCCACCAGTCACTCATGTCTTCGTGGCATCTCCACCAGCTGCACTCCATAGATCCTCTAGAGACCCTATGTTCCAGGCCCAGGACAACCAATACTACCCCGCGGAGCCCACTTTCAAAGCTCTATAAACCTATTCCTATACTCCTCGCTTTGACCTCCCGATATGAGCTGAGAAACCATAAAAAAATCTCGAACAAGAGGAGATGTTCAGGAAAGTTAAAAACTTAGATCAATCATTGAGAGACATGTGGGGATTGGGAGGTCAAGTAAGTGTGGTCTATAAAAACTTATGTCTGTTTCTGAATGTATTAAGATGCCCAAGTTTGATTTGTACAATAGGAACGGTGATCCAGTAGCCCACTTGAGAGGTTTTTGCATCAAGATGAGGGTAGTGGGAGGAAAAGATGAATTGTTAATGGATTATTTCAATTAGAGTCTAAGTGGATTGGTGCTGGAGTGGTACACCGGGCAGGATCACGGAAGGTAGTACACATGGGACGATCTAGGACAAGCATTCGCTTGTCACTTCCAGTACAAACTCGAGATCATTCCGGAACGACTGTCATTGACAAAACTGGAGAAAAAGCATAGTGAAAGCTTCAGAGAGTATGGTTTCCGTTGGAGAGAGCAGGCAGCAAGACTGGACCCCCAATGAAAGAAAGTGATATAGTGGATTATTTCCTACAGGCCTTAGAAACAACATATTATGGCCATCTGGTCTCAACTATAGGAAAATCCTTCAATGAAGTAGTGAAAATGGGAGGAATGGTGGAGGAAGGACTCAAATCGAATAAGATCATGAGTTATTCGGCTATAAAGGCAACCGCCCAGGCTATTCAGGGCAGCACGAGAGGAATACTTGGAAAAAAGAAGAGAGAGGACGTGGCAATGGTTGATTCAGGAACTTGGTTCGGACCTAGAGGCTCCTCTTATCAGTATAATCAGCCTCGATCCCAACACCAAACTTACCCCCCAACTAGTATAATACACCCCAGCACTACTATCCCCCACCATACCTCATTTTTTCGTCCACCACGCACAAGCATACAACCAACCTTCTGCCCACGCACAATGGCGTGCTCCCGCTTCACAAAATACTTATCCACCTCCAAGAGCCTACTGAAACCCTCCTGGACCAAGCTTTCGGCCTAGTCAAGCATTCAAGGGTGAAAGGTTGCAGAAGAAGAAAACATTTACTCCATTAGGGGAGTCATATACTAGTCTGTTCCATAGGTTAAGACAGCTGGACGTGCTGAGGCCGATACAGTCCAAATTGCCAAATCATCCCCCAAAAAATCTTGACTATTCTGTCAGCTGTGAGTATTTTTCTGGTACTCCACGTCATGACACAGAGAAGTGCTGGCACTTGAAAAGCGCAATACATGATCTCATTGATACTAAAACAATTGAAGTTCTAGCTCCCAAGGCACCTAATATCAACTGGAATCCTATTCCATCTCATCAAGAGACAAATATGATTGAGATAGTGCATAAGGGGGGAGAAGCTAAGAAGCCATCGCAAACCGTCATGATGTTTCGGTCCAGTGAAACCAAGCCAGCTGAACAATCAACAAATGAGGAGTCAGTGCTCAAGTCGAGCAAAAGGTGTGTTGAACCATCAATGGAAGTTGAGAAGGGGATTTCAAGTGAGGTGGCAGCGAAGCAATAAAGGATGAAAGTGGTTGTGCCAGGGGTGGCAAGCAGACCTGTCGTAATCGTGGAAGGTGCCAGCACATATCATGTCATTATCAAGCCAGTAACCCAATTTTCGATAATCAATATCAAGTTTATTCCATGGAATTACGATCGGGTGCCAGTGATTTACAAAGGGAAGGAGGTCAAATAAGAAGTCTGTGAAGCCCAGGGTTTGACTCGCTTGGGAAGGTGTTTTACTCCCGAAGAGTTAAGGAAAGATAAGGATAATCTAGCGCTGGTAAAGAAAGCTGTAACTGAAGAAAAAGCAGAGGAATTCTTTAGGAAGATGAAGGTGCAGGACTACTCTATCGTGGAACAATTAAGAAAGACACCTACTCAAATTTCACTACTGTCATTATTGATCCACTCAGACGAGCACCGCCGAGCTTTAATGAAAATCTTGAATGAGGCACATGTTCCTGACAAAATCTCCGTGAATCATTTGAAAAAAATAGCCAATAAGATCTTTGAAGTAAACAGAGTCACTTTATCTAATGATAAATTGCCTATAGAGGGTACTGAGCATAACCGAGCCCTTTACCTTACAGTGAAATGTGAGAACTCTGTGGTTACCTGGGTATTAGTTGACAACGGTTCAAGTGCAAACATGTGTCCTCTCTCCACTCTAAACAAGTTGAAAGTAGAAGATGAGAGAATCTATAAGAATAATATCTGCGTACGGGGATTTGACGGCGGGGGCAAATATTCAATCGGGGACATAGTGTTGGAGCTGACGATAGGTCCAGTCGAGTTCACAATGGAATTCCAGGTGCTGGATAAAGCTGTTTCCTACAATCTACTATTAGATTGACCATGGATTCATGCCACTATAGCAGTCCCATCCATACTATATCAGATGGTCAAATTTGAATGGGATAGACAGAAAATAGTTATGCACGGCGAAGATAATTTGTTCGCTCACAGTGATGCTATTGTGCCGTTCATTGAAGTGGAAGATGACAAGAGGCCATGGGTATACTAGGTTTCTGAAACGATGTTGGTCGAGAAAGTTCCAGAGGGTAAGTATGTCCCAAATCTGAAGATAACCGCCGCATCAGTTATGGTGGCCTATGAAATGTTGAAGAATGGTTTTGTACAAGGAAAGGGTTTGGGCTCATCTTTGCAAGGCATCATACAGCCGGTATCTCTTCCTAAAAACTTGGGAACATTTGGTCTGGGATTCAAGCCCACAGCCGCAAATATAAGAAGATCCAGAAAGTTAAAACAGAGAGCATGGGTCCTTCCAAAGCCGGTCCTACGTCTCTCCAGATCATTTTTCAAGTCCGGTTCCAGAAAACGACCGATAACAACCATTCCTAGTGATGTGGTTGATCCTGATAAATAGTTGATGGAAATGTTTGAGAAGTTGTTCGACGGTGTAAACATGGTGGAAACTGGTGAAGGTTCTAGCAACGCAGAAGTACTGTTTGTCGGGCCAAAAGCAAAGCTTAATAATTGGAAGGCTACTCATCTCCCCACTCGGAAGGAGTCTTGATAGTTTGCTTTGGTTTTCCTTTGAGTTTGTCTGGGTCAGGGATGTAATCCAGATTTTTTTAATCCATTTAAATATGCAAACTTTGCTGTCTTTTCTTCTAATAAACTGCAATTTCCCTTCACATTTTGATCGATAATTGTGCCAAGCGTGAGATTGGATCTTTTGTGGATTGCTATGCCGGGTATCATCAGATTTTGATGGATGAGGAATATGCAGAAAAGAAGACATTCATCACGCCGTGGGAGACTTATTGCTACCGGGTAATGCCGTTTGGTTTGAAGAATGAGGGGGCAACTTACATGAGAACGATGACTACTGTATTTCATGATATTATACACAAGGAGATTGAGGTATAGTAGATGATGTGATTATAAAATCAAAGTAGCAGTCCGACCATGTCGGAGATTTGAGGAAGTTTTTCTAGAGGCTTCGAAGGTACAACCTCAAGCTTAATCCTGCCAAATGCATATTTGGCGTTCCATCCGGAAAGTTGTTGGGATTCATAGTCAGTCGTCGAGGCATTGAGTTTGATCAATCAAAGATTAAAGCTATCCAAGAGTTTCCACCTCCGAGAAACAAAACTGAAGTGATAAGTCCGTTAGGAGGTTAAACTACAGTATCAGGTTTATTGCACAGCTCTCGACAACTTGTGAGCCTATTTTCAAGTTGCTGAAGAAGGACACTGCGGTCAAGTGGACTGATGAGTGTCAAGAAGCATTCGACAAGATAAAGGGATACTTGTTGAACCCATTTGTGTTGGTCCCACCGGAACCAGGGTGACCTTTGATTCTTTACTTAACAGTCCTGGAAAATTCATTTGGCTGTGTATTGGGTCAATATGACATCACTAGCAGGAAGGAACAAGCAATATACTATCTAAGCAAGAAGTTTACAGCTTATGAGGTTAAGTACACGCACCTTGAAAGGACATGTTGCGCCCTAACTTGGGTAGCACAGAAGTTGAAACATTATCTGTCGTCTTACACTAGTTACCTCATCTCACGCTTGAATCAGTTGAAGTATATCTTTCAAAAGCCATGCCCACGGGGAGACTTGCAAAGTGGCAGATTTTACTCACAGAGTTCAACATCGTCTATGTGACTCGGACCACAATGAAAGCCCAAGAATTGGCCAATCATTTGGTCGAGAACCCGGTCGATGAAGAATACGAGCCATTGAGGACTTATTTTCCTGATGAAGAGGTGATGCATATTGATGAACTGGAACAAACTGAAAAACCAGATTGGAAACTTTTCTTTGATGGGGCTTCAAACATGAAAGGAGTTGGAATAGGAGCTGTGCTTATTTCTGAAACAGGGCATCACTATCATGTTACGGCTCAACTTCGTTTCTGTTGTACCAATAATATGGCTGAGTACGAGGCATGAATTTTGGGTTTAAGGTTAGCTGCAGACATGGATGTCCAGGAAGTTTTGGTCTTGGGAGACTCGGACCTTCTGGCGCATCAAATTCAAGGAGAATGGAAAACACGGGATTTGAAGCTCATACCGTACCGACAATGTTTGCATGATCTTTGTCAACGGTTTCGATTAGTGGAGTTCAACCATATTCTAAGGGTCATTCTGGTTGCCATCGATTACTTTACCAAATGGGTTGTGGCTAAAACTTTCAAGTCTGTAACCAAGAAAGCAGTGGTCGATTTTGTTCATTCCAATATCATCTGTCGATTTGGAATCCCAAAGGTAATCATCACAGATAATGGTGCTAATCTTAACAGTAATCTAATGAAAGAGGTATGTCAACAGTTTAAGATTACACATCACAATTCCACCTCATATCGTCCCAAGGCGAATGGAGCAGTCGAGGCAGCCAACAAGAACATAAAGAAGATACTTCGGAAAATGGTGGAAGGTTCCAGGCAATGGCATGAAAAGTTACCATTTGCGCTGTTAGGTTAGGGGCGACTCCTTATTTGCTGGTGTATCGAACCGAACCAGTAATACCCGCAGAGGTCAAAATCCCATCACTTCGGATTGTTGCAGAAGCTGAAATTGACGATGATAAATGGGTCAAAACCCGTTTGGAGCAGTTGAGTTTGATTGATAAGAAAATATTGGCAGCAGTATGTCATGGGCAGTTATATCAAAAGAGAATGGCAAGAGCGTACAACAAAAAGGTGCATCCCCGGAAGTTTGAAGTGGGTCAACAAGTATTAAAACGCATCCTTCCATACCAGGCTGAAGCTAAAGGCAAGTTCGCCCCAAATTGGCAAGGGTCGTTCATTGTGACAAGAGTGCTATCCAATGGTGCTCTGTATCTAATAGATATGGAAGGCAAATGTGTAGACATGGCCATCAATTCTGATGCAGTCAAAAGATATTATGTATGATTTCTTTGGTTTAATTGTTGATTGTTTGTATTTGGCATTATTTCGAAGATTGGAATGACGAAGGCAATTTAATCTTCTATCTAAACACTTTACCCTTTGTTTTCCCTTTCGAGCCTTACTTGTTTTATTTTATACCCCTATTTTGGAATCAATGACGGAAAAGAAAGAAAAGAAAGAAAACGAAAAAAGAAAAAAAGTAAAAAGAGAAAGCACAAAAACAAGGAAATTTGTGTGAACTACGTTTGACCTGATTCCTGCTAAGGATACATAGGCAGCCTCACGGCTCGATCATAGTAAAATAAAAATCAAAAGATCCCCAAGCAAGAAACTGGGGCAGAAGTTGTGATTGTGATAAGAAATCTGATTCCAAAAGTTGTAATTTTAACCCGTTAAAGTTGTTTGGGACCTTTTTGATACCCTTTTCTTTCCAACCATATGCAAGAACTCGCATTACTTCCCAAAGAAAGACATCTCGAGCAGTCTTTGAGAGATACCAAGTCAAGCAAGTAAAAAGGATTCATATCAGGGGCAACACTCCGGTTAAAGGAAGAGAAATAAAAAAATAAGAGAGACTTATTGGTGAAAACCTTCACAGGCACCATAAGGCGACGAAAGCTGAGAGAAATAAAAATTGAGAGAGTCTTATTGGGAAAAACTTCACGGGCATCATAAGGCGACGAGGAATTGAGAAAGGAACAAATGAGAGAAGTTTGACGGTAAAAATCCTTCAGGGCATTGCAAGTTGAACAAGGTTAGTGATTCGGCCATGAATTGGGTTGTGGAAATCTTGAAGCACAAAGCAAGACAATTGGAAAACTAATTGATTGAATAGACTGTGTTGACTAATCTGAAATGCACACCATGATAATTGGGGTCGGTTACTCCATTCCGATAAGTTTCTTTTCCTCTCTCAAACAGTCTTCCAGAGGAGGATTTTCTTCTCTATTCCTATCTTTTGAAATCATCGCATTTCATTTCTTTTGTTTTATTTAGATAAGGCTTTTTTTCAATATTAGTATGATTTTAACAAACAAGATGGAATTTCAAATCTTACTACCAATTTCCAGTATGGCGCAAAGCGAAGTGCGGCTGAACATGCCGGAGATAGTATGATGGACGTAAAAATGTCATTAAAAGTTCAATTGATGAAATGGTTTAGGATATCATAGGAGATGTATAGGTTCAGATAAAAGGTAAGAAGTGAAAAATAACAGTTGGGATCCTGCGGCTCAGGATCAGTCGGAACGATAAAGCAATTTCTCGGTCAGTGCAAGGCAATCGGTCGAAGCAAAGCATGGCAAAGAAAAAAAATCACCCCCAGCAAGAATGCCATAACTAATCACCACATTTTTAAACTGACGAGATTTTTTTTTGATTTAAAACAGGGGCAAAGATTTCATTGGTTTCGGAGAAACCCTCTATGAGGAAAGAGCAAGTACCAAACATGTTTGATCGCAAAATTCTCAGGACCCTCCTAGAAAATGGGACTTAGTTTAAAATTCAAATAATCATGAGTAGCAGAATATATCATAAATGTACCCCAAAGGAATATAAGTCGGATTCAAAGTTTTCGTGCTTGAGATAGGATTCAATTAGGAGTTTTCAGGACCTTCCTGAATAATGGGACGTAGCTTTAAGAGTTCCATTAGATAACAAGTTTAGCGAAAGTTTTCAGTAGGGAAGTATAATTTAACTTTAAAATTGTCACTCGGAAGATAATATTTAATTTGAAATTTTCAGGAACCTCCTGAATAATGGGATGTAGTATTAAGATTATCTTCAATAACACGGTTCAGTAAGAAGAAAATATAATGTAGTTTTGAAACATGCATTTTTACCGGAAGATTTCAGGACCCTCCTGGAGAATGGGAACTAGCTTTTCAATTGTTAGAAATATTTAGTAACATGATTCAATTAACACACAGATGTGCCCAGCTACCAAACTGGGGCAGAAAATTTTCTTTTGTTTTGATTATTTTTGTTGAAGTCAGGAGTCCACCTGGAGAACAAGGAAAAATAGTTAAAGTATCAGTAGTCAGGCGTCCACCTGGAGAACAAGGAAAAATAGTTAAAGTATCAGAAATCAGGAGTCCACCTCGAGAACAAGGAAAAACAGTTAAAGTATCAGCAGTCAGGCGTCCACTGGAGAATAAGGAAAAGCAATTGAAGATTCAACAATTAGGCGTCCACCTGGAGAACAAGGAAAAACAGTTAAAGTATCAGAAATCAGGCATCCACCTGGAGAACAAGGAAGTGCAGTTAAAGATTTGGCAATCAGGAGCCCACCTGGAGAACAAGGAACTCAACTCAAGTTTTGGAAGTCAGATGCCCATCTGAAGAACAAGGAAGACAATACTAATTTCAAAGAACAGAAAGCAATTCAAATATTGGCAGTCAGGCGCCCACCTGGAGAGCAAGGGAATATAATTCAAGTCAGTCAGTCATGCAATCAGGCATCCAACTGGAGGAATAAGGGAGAACAAGTTAAAAAAAAGTAGTTTCAAGAAGAAAATGATTCAAGTTCTGGAAATCAGGCATCCACCCGGAGAACAAGGAAAAAATATTTAAAGATGTAGCAACCAGGTGCCCACCTGGAGAGCAAGGGAATGCATTTCAAGTTTGAGCAATCAGGCGCCCACCTGGAGAGCAAGAGAATGCATTTTGAGTTTCATCAGTCAGGAGCCCGCCTGTAGAACAAGGAAATACAGTCAAATTTCAGTAATCAGGAATCTGCCTGGAGAGCAAGGGAATACAGTAAAATTTCAGTAATCAGGAACTCACCTGAAGAACGAAGGGAAAAAACAATTCAAGTTCAAGTAATCAGGAGCCCGCCTGGAGAATAGAGGAAAACAACAATGGTCAAAGGAAGACGTTTAAAGGATCAGCAATTAGGTACCCGCCTGAAGAAAAGGGAAAGCATCTCAAGAATGCAATACAAGTCAGCAGCAAAGGAAATGCTGTAGGAAAATACAAATCAGCGATGCAACAACACTCGGAAGATCAAATTTGAGAATAAATCTGTGTAATGCATAGATTATAGCTTAGTCTAGCTTCTTTATTTTGTCATGGTGTAATAAGGAGATCAGTAGGTAGTAATAGCAGCAACAGTAATAGTAAAACCACAGTTTCATGGTAGTCCTAGCTACCAAAACTTCCCTAACTATATTGACCTGATTCCTTTATAGACAAGAATATGTAGGAACCTTTTGAAGCAGAGGTTCGACCAAATCTTTCAAAATATGCTTCCCACAGAATATTCAAACGGGCAAAAAATGGTCGTATCCGCTCACTTTATCTTTGCGCGAAAACTCTTCGTGTTTTCGTGCAAAGCGGGGCAACTGTGAGCACGTGATTTTTACGTCACATGAATCACTCCAACAGAATTCCCAAAATTAGATCTTTTCTTTAATTATGTGTTATTCTATGAATTACTGTGTGATTTTCCTGATTGTTTGCGTATTTAATATTATTAATGGATTAAAAAATACAAAAAATATAGCATCTCCACTTAGGATTTGATTTTTACATTTTTGGTTAATTTAGTAAAATGTTGTTTTAAAAAAAATGAAAAATTCACAAAAAAATAACGCATCTTTGCATTTTAATATTTAATGTCAAAATTTTTGTGATTTCCTTTTAATTTGGTATTTAATTATGTGTGATAATTAATATTTAGTGTTATTTAGTATTTTAAGATAATTTGGGTTTTTATAATTTAATTTAGAATTTTAGTTTTAATTTTTGAAAAGAAAAGGAAGAAAAGAAAAGAAAAAGAATTAATAAAAGAGAAGGAAATCGGAATTGGGCCAAATTTTAATTTAATTCTTCAAGCCCAAATCAAATTTTCCCCAGTCCAGCCCAAAAATCATCCAAATCCGCCCCAATCTAGCCCTGGCCCGTTCCCATAACCGGTCCGCCTCGTTACTGCCCCAGACGACCCTGTTTTCGTGCCCATTTGATTACAACTATTGGATTTCTATCATCCAATGGTTCAGGCTAATTACCCCATATTTAATACACCCAGACCTTAAGCCCCCACTCACTTTACTCCCGTCTCCCTCAACCCCCAAACCATAGCGCCGCCACCCTAAAATAACATCGCCCTAAGCCAGCGGCGCCGGCTCCGTTCACTACCAAATTGACAATCCTTGACCACCACAACCCCCTCTTTCCAAATCCTAGGTTATCTTTCCTCGAATCTTGCCCAAACCTCTCAAATTTTAGATTAAAGATTTAACACTAAATCCCAAACTTACCTCGAATCGAGATGTTATTAAAATTTCAGTCCGAATTTGATTTTTACTCGTGTGTTTTTTATAAGAACACACGATTAACATCAAATTTGGCTGAAAATTTAGAAGGATTGAAGACTTTTTCCAAATTTTTAATTGTCCGAGATTAATTCAAGGTATTTTTTTTCTGTTCTTAATTTTGTTTTTTTTATTGTTTCCATCTTCATCTATTCTCCTCCTCCTCCTGATTCTTTTTATTTTATCTATATTGTTTTTTCCAGAATTGTTGTATGATTGTTTATGAATCTTTGTCTAATTGGGTTATTTAGTTTGTTAATTAATTTAGTGTAGATTTATCAGTTTGGTTAATACTAAATTAGTATATCAATTAGCATAGATTTTAATCGTTTAAACTCTTTCAGTATATGTGACATTGTGTGCGTACAAGTTGATAATTAGATAAGAACTTGTTTAAGGATTGTTTAATCAAGTGTTTACCTACTTAAGAAGCTTCTAATGGATGGTAGGGTTATAATTGCACTAATTAAGTGGATAATTTAAAATTAAAAAGTTGAATTGATAATGGAGAATGCACTAAAATGAATGCCTATTTAAAGGATGAAGATGAGAGGTTTTAAGAGGACGGAGGGATAGAATCACAGGCAGAGAGTCTAAGAGAGAACACTGAAATAGAGTGGAGAGGTGAAAAATACTGAAATTTTGTGAAAAAATATTTATAAAAGTTGTCCTAAATCTTTTCTAAAAGCTTCCTGGTCAACTAAGGGTCCCTGAAATTCCATAGATTGGATTCATCTTGGTTCATTACTGGGTTGAAGAGGATGATTCTGTACTGTTTTATTGCTGCTGGCTTCCTCTCTTTATTTTGCTTCAAACTTTCATTCTCACGTACTCATTACACCTCATTAACATGCTGAAATGAAAGGCTTTGAAGTTGTTGGTTTGAGTTTGAAAATCAGTGACTCATTTGTATATAAATGTTACTTATGCAAATATGTGTTCATGCAATTAATCAAGTTTATTCACATGCTTGTTTAATATTTTTCTGATAAGTTTATATTCTGTTAGAAACATGGAATAAGTCTTTGCCTTCAGTTATTTGGTTTTAGATGAGTTAAAATTATGTTTATATGAACATACAGTCCTTCAGTTTGGCCTGCTTGAATGAACTAAGATACTGTTCTTATAAATAAGATGCGAGTGTAGCTATTAAGTTCAGTAAAATTGAATTTGTTAAATCTAGGTTAGTATATTGGGATTCAGTGTTATTTTTTGTGGTTCTGGTTTGAGTCTGCTGGAGTCAAAGCTTCTAATCACATGTATGAGGGTAGAAAATCAGTACAGTAATCTTATCAGTAAAGTTGAGCATGTTTTAGATTTGTCTTGGCATGTTGAAATCAGTGCTAGTGTGGGAATTTGTTTGGATTTGTTTTTTTTTATTGATGTTCCTAAAATTTAAAATCAATTTTTATGTTAGAGTTTATCTAATGTTGTATTCTGCTACTTGGAAACCCAGGTGGTATTTTACTTCATGAATAGTTAATTGAATGAAAAAATGGTCTGGTAGATTACTTAAGGATCAAGCTATGTACAGAATTACTATTAATGTGATTGTAAGCATGCTTAAGCAGAGTTTGATATCAAATTCACTAAGGGTCGTGGTGGTGTCAGACATCACTGTCAGGCAAGCCAAATGAAATGCTTAATCAAGTTCTTGTTTTAATAATTTTGAAAATACATCCTTTATACGATTTAAAACAACACATCAGTACATTCTTCAGAATTAATAATGAAATATTTACCAACTCTAAAATTTCTGAATTTAAACACAAATACATCTCAGAACCCGGTATCACAAGTACATGAGCAATTTCTAGGATAAACCAAATAAGTACAATAACCGAATAACCAATGCAAACATGCGCATATCATGCCGAGGTCGACGACCCGCTCTAACAGAAATGTAAACTGTGCACTGCCGAGGGTCGAACGGCGCGAACCATAGATGCATCTATTTAATCTGCCGAGGCATTCGGCCCGCTCTAAAATTTAAACACATACACTACTCGCGAATCATACATGCGACGCAGGTACACATCAAAACTCATGCGCAAATAGCCAATTAGGAATTTATCCGGGAACATTTATCCCAATTAAAAGCCAATTCTCCTTTAACAATTTCATAAAAATGGAGTTTAATCCTTGTAGAAATTCATTTACTAATTCAATGTGATTTAAGCAATTCAAGTTGTTAGTAAGTTTACGATTAATCCAAGTATAGCATGCTTATGCGTCCTAGACTACCCGGACAATAGCATAATAGTAGCTACGCACGGACTCTTGTCACCTAGTACGTACGTAGCCCCTCACAATTAGGGGCACATAACCAATTAACTCATCTATGGGGACAATTCCATCTTACAAGGTTAGAAAGGAGATTCACCTCACTCCGAAATTCCATAAACGACCTCCAAGCCTTCCTGACGTTTTGAATCATTGCAAAATGCTCCGAAACTAGCCAAATAATGACAAACTAATGAGAATATACTTAAATACTTGTTAACAATTCAAATTATACAAATTCCCAACTCTTCTTAGTGAAATAATCAAAATGCCCTCGGGCCCACATGCCCGGATTCTGAAATTTCTCGAAGATATACTCTACCCATAGCTTCACTAGCTCAAATATAAAATTTACTCCTAATTCCATGATCAAATTCGTGATAAAATCTAATTTATCAAGTTTCTAGGTTTCCTTCAAAATTTCTAATCTTTCCATAATTTTCATGTCTAATTCCATGATATAATCTTCTATTTAATTTGGAAATGAGTAGGAGTAACTTACCTTAACATAGATGACGAAATCCCTTCTTGAAGCTCTCCAAAAATTATCCATGCTTTGAAGAAATGAAGAAAAACGAGCTAAACCCGCTAAAATACTATTCTGCCCAGGTATTTACTCATCAAAATCGCAGAAAATGCTTCGCGATTACGAAGAACAATTTTTCCAGCCCAAAAGTTACTCTTCGCGATCGCGGAAAGATCTTCGCGATCGCAGAGAACAATTTCCCAGCCTTCCAGACAACCTCTAGTAGAATAGTCATAACTCTTTACACACAACTCCAAATGACAAATGGTTAAATGTTCTGAAAACTAGACTCAAAGATATACAACTTTCCTGTGTTGGTCATTTCCCAATTCCTTATATATTTCTAGATATAATCTGTAAAATTTAGCCTATGTGTAACACAACTTTCTTCTTCATCTTCCCTGACACCCTGTAGTGTAACAGCCATCTCTCTTTGTACACAAATCCAAATCATGAATGGTTTACTTTTATAGAAACTAGACACAAAGTTTACAACTTTCATTTTTATATAATCTCAAAATTCCTTATAGATTGTAAGATATGAGCCTACGAAAACGAGTCAATGCAGCAGAATATTTACTCTACGCGATTGCGAAAGGCTTTCCGCGATCGCTATTCACTGGTCCGTCTCTCACATTTTACTCATCGCAATTGCGACCAATTCCCTGCGATCACTGCTATAGCAAAAACCTAGCAGTTATAAATGGCCTAGAAATGGTCCGAAACCACCCCGAAACTCATCCGAGCCCCTCGAAACCACGTCCAAACGTGCCAACAAGTCTGGAAACATATCATGGACTTAATCGAGGCTTCAAATCACATGAAACAACATCGAAATCACGAATCTCACCAAAATTCATCTTTATGAACTTTGAAATTTCTAACTTTCACATCCGACGCCAAAACCTATCAAATCTCATTCGATTGACCCCAAATTTTACAGGCAAGTCATATTCGACATTACGGACCTATTCCAACTTCCGGAATCGCATTCCTACCCCAATATCAAAAAGTCTACTTTTGGTCAAACTTCTTAAAAACCTTCAATTTTCTATCTTTAGCCAAATTACAGACCTCCAAATTCACTTCTGATCGCGCTCCCAACTCCAGAATTACCATGCGGAGTTACTCCCAGTCTCGGAATCCCAAACAGACATTGGTAACACTGAAATACACTTCAAGCCAACTTATGAAATTTCTTCCAAAATGCCAACTTCCACAATAGGTGCCAAAACGCTCCCGGGTCATCCAAAACCCGATCCGGGCATATTCCCAAGTCCGAAATTATCATACGAACCTGCTGGAACCTTCAGATCTCGATTCTGAGGTCGTTTACTCAAAATTCCAATCCTAGTTGATTCCTTAAACTTTAAGCTTCCGAATGATAATTCTCTTTCCAAATCAACTCTAAGTTCCCGAAACTCAATTCCAACCACACATACAAGTCATAATACCTGAAATGAAGCTGTTCATGGCCCAAACCGCTGAGCGATGCGCTAGAGCTCAAAACGACCGGTCAGATAGTTACATTCTCTCCCACTTAAACATTCATTCGTCCTCGTACGTGCTGAGAACTATACTGAAGTAGTCTGAAATCACTGTTTAACACCTTATGCATCTTCTCGTGCTACCACAACTCAGTTGAGTGCATTAGCTCGATCAGTTCTGCAGATATTCCCTTTTATTCAAGCAAATAAGCCTTAGAGCCCAATTCCAACATCCGGAATTCTATGCCCGACCTGTTCCAACATAAGATCACCATATCAATCACTACATGCTGTACCCAAACATGGCTGCATAACTTTGCTGAATTCACCCCTAACATCACTTTACTCACCGGACCACAATAACATTTTATGATCAACTTAGTCAAAATTTCCCGAATTCGATGCTCCCATTGAACATCATGACCTACAGAGGTCTTTCTCTAACTCTTACAATACCGCCACAACGGAATAGATGTGTAGAAATTCGTAACCAACTGCCGAGTCAACCAATCATTGAGTCTATACCCTTGACAATGACCATCACCTCATTCTGAACCGAATAATGGTCTTAGCTCCTTAATATACTTCATATAATCAGATTGCACCAATCCTAAATCCAAAGATCTCGTCTCACCCAGTACGAACTACTCCGGCTATAAGCCTTCCCGGATATGATCAAAAGTCTCATATGATGCCACAATATGCCAATAGGCTACCAATTAGAATGCGATACAAAAGGAAAATGAACTCTGAAAAAGGAAATTCAATTACCCCGCTCGCAAATCATACATGCGACGCGGGCGCACAACTAATATGTGCTTCCTTCAGAAAATAGGAAACACAACACCATAAATAGATATGGGGAACTGTACTGAACATCACACTGTTGCGGCGCGCAACCCGATCCGAGCAATCATAACCATGGTGGCGTGCCACCCGATCCACACAACATAACTATGGCGGCGTGCCACCCGATCCACACATGGAACTCACATAAGGAGATGTACATTGAGCTAAATTGCTCATTACAAAAAAATACTGAATATCAGTCATAAGCACGCTAAGTGTATAATACCATTCCCTGGGGAGACATATAACGCTATAATCCACAAACTGAAGCACAACTGAGGTACGATATACAATCTGAGTCTCAAGAGCCATCCTGCTCATATAACATCACCTTTATGCGGAACCTTAATGCGTAAGAAATTCACCAAGCCATCTCACAAATCACACGACGCGATATATTATTACATGAAATAGCTGACGATGAAATAAATCCCACGTCTGATTACTCCTCCATAAGGAGCACTTATGCTGAAATGAGCATATTCGGCATGATATAAGGCCCATATTCACATTTAAATTCATCTATAGACCTCCAGCTAATTCTGATCTCACTGAACTAGGTTAATAACCTTTCAAAGGTCCACAATAACTCCCCTTTCTCTCACAACACACAAGATCACCCATCATAACGGGAGCAAACCTCCACATTCCATAACCCAATAAACCAAGTGTCGTCCAGGTATAAATTCTCAAATTAATGATATCACCACAATCCTCATACTTCGTTTAAATCTTTAATCAATCAAGTGACTACATGTCACACTTATACAATCTTCCTGTGGGACATGCTCTCACAAGCTTCCGAAACACATAATAGGTCTGTACATCCAAACCACCGACCGCTCTAACATTGAAAAGTAATCAAGAACCCCTAGCCAGGATGCAAAGCCTTCTTCATAAAACACCAATTTCAGGTGACACTGAAGAAACCACCAACTTACTTTAAATATCAAACTCCTTTCATGCTCGTCCAAGCTCGCGACATCCTTGTCACCACTGAACTGCAACCTCGATCCTCAATTCAAATTCTATATCACTTACTGCACCGAATATGCCAATTCAACTATGGCTAATCAATCTATCTTCTTCCAATTTATCCCGGATTGCCTTAGAAATAATACTAGCTCCATTCAACACACAACATACTCTATCTTCACTCATCCCGAGTGACCTTGAATCGTGAGACCATGCTGTATCAAATCCCATAAACCATTTCATACCTCCCAAATGCTACACTACAAGTCAAAACATCATAGAACATCCTGCGCCCCTTCTCATAAGCTACTACAAATCTTGATTCTTAATCATACCTATAAGCTCAACCTCATTAGGTACTACACTTTCACCGATTTGAATCCACTAGGACCACTGCTGAGAGCCACCCGCTCCGACTTGGCCCCGAATATAATCAACTCCATTAATCTTCTAACACATGAACACCCTCTTGATGAAGCACCTGGCAGAATCACTTCCCTTGGAACCCGCATCCATACAAAGCACAAATTCCAAATCCTTTCCAATATTTGGACATGAGCCAGTAATGCCAACCATAGCACACCTTTCCAATTCCTTGCTCAAATTTCCACTTATGGTCTTTTCCCATAGCTGAAACAACCCATCGATATGCAAATAAATAGAAACCTCGCAAGTAGTTAACCATGCAACCCAATCTTAAGTGGTGGGACTCTCCCACTTATCTTGAATCCACTATTACACAACTCTGGAACTCACCAGAATCCTTTATCTCTTGTTGACATAACCTTACGCAATCATCCGCCGCAATTTTCGGAATCTTTCTATAAATCCCCATTTTCATATTTTGAATTATCAACCACATTCGCACAACTAATCTATTTGTTGTATAACCAATATAATTCTTTGTAGAAGCTTCTCCAACCACGCGATCGCTAACCTACTCATAGAGGACGACCCACCTGTAGAAATCATTTCCCGACATCTTCCAACACTGCCGCACGGGGTACAATCACTATGACTTCAATAACCCATCCAAGGTCCGATCTCCCTCTCCAGCTGCGCCAGTCCATTCACCCTTCATGGACGTCAATTAAATATGCGGCAACACCCTTCCAATTCAGAGTTATGCTGCATCCTTCTTCATTTCAAGCAGCTCATTTCCGTCATACCAAATCTCCTGGCACATAACTGCCCATACTTCAAATTAAACCCGCATGCTTCAATTGCCAGTCACTAAAATCCCAAATCATTCCAAACTCTCCTTAGGCACGTAGTCATCCTACTACCAAGCCCATATGAAACTTCGCCGCTCTCCTACTTCGGGCAAACTCGATTCCTTAATCAACCAATCGACCTGCACTTCTTATATCTGGCCTTCTAGAAGTTTTAAACATCGCCTAACACTTCCCCCACGTCCTTCCTCATACTTTGCTGCTCAATTGTTGCCTTAAATAAAATCTATCTTCATAGAACTTGAACCTACAAGTCGCTACTAACTTTAAACCCTTCCGAAGATGTCTTTCTCGAGCCGTCAACGCTAGGAACACTAATTCCATCCTGAACCACTGCTTCCTGCGATCTCTGACCGTCACTTCTTCATTACTGACCCGCAACACCCTACTCCAGAGGCGAATTTGAAGAAAACTAGCACACCGGCCACTTAACACATTCAATCGAGGATGATGATATCACGCCGCCGGTGAAGACTCCACCGCACTTGAAAACATCAAGTCTCATCCTCTCATCATCTTGAACCTGAAAATTCTCATCCTGATTTCCTTTCCCCAGTCGGGAATAAAATACCACATCTCTAGATCATGCACGGAGTAAACCTCCCTTCAAGTCACTCACTGCCCCGACACGTAGGAAAACATCCTACCATCACAACAATACTGGCAAACTGTGCCTAGTCTCAAGGCTCTTAGAAGTTCTGTTACTGAGCTGAAACAATAGAATATCCTTCCATAAGCCAACTATAATAGTCCAATCAACTCTACCTGGAGAATAATCCCGCACCACATTTGTACTGCCATTTTACTTCTTCAATTCTCAATTTCTAACAAGCGCTCGCATCGCGTAAGATTGAGTAGGAATGAATCAAAGGCATAGGTCTCAAAGGAATCGAACCGCACGATAAGGAAATCAAGAAGAGAAGTACTCCTAACAGCCCTGTAGCCTCCCGAAGATAAGTACAGACGTCTCCGTACCGATCCGCGAGACTCTACTAGACTTGCTCATGACTCGTGAGACCAACGGGAACATAGTGCTCTGATACCATGTTGTCACGACCTAAAATCTACTAAGGGTCGTGGTAGCGCCGGACACCGCTGTCAGGCAAGCCAACTAAAATACTTAATCAAGTTCTTGTTTTAATAATTTTGAAAACACGTCTTTTATACGATTTAAAACAACACATCAATATATTCTTCAGAATTAATAATGAAATATTTAGCTACTCTAAAATTTCTGAATTTAGACCCAAATACATCCCAGAACCCGGTGTCACAAGTACATGAGCAATTTCTAAAAGAAACCAAATAAGTACAATAACTGTACGGAATACAATCATACAGAAAGTAAATAGAATCCTGAAAGAGACTATACTAGCTGCGGAATCGCCTCGGGGAAATATAGCTCACCTAGTCTCTGTGTCAACCATGCTGCTATGCCACTAAGCCACTAGCCACACAATAAACCTGTGCAATAAAAATGCACAGCAAGTGTAGTATGAGTACGAAAACAACGTGTACTCAGCAAGTATCCCGTCTAATCTCGAAGAAGTAGAGACGAGAGGTCGAATTTAACACTTGCTAGTGGTCAAAAAATAATATACTAAAAAGTGAGGAAATTATGGATTTATATAGCAGGTTCTAACTCACGAAGCTGTAAAACAGGTAAACACCTTGAACAATTACCAAAGAATATTCAAGATTTACTTTTCATTATCTTTATTAGTGGGTAGTGGCCAAGAAGACAATATCAACTTTAATAAGTTTCAAGTAAGCAATGTAAACATGCGCATATCATGCTGAGGTCGACGGCTCGCTCCAACAGAAATGTAAACTGTGCACTGCCGAGGGTCGAACGACGCGAACTATAGATGCATCTATTTAATCTGCCGAGGCGTTCGGCCCGCTCCAAAATTTAAACACATAACCTAAACAGGAATCATACATGCGATGCAGGTACACATCAAAACTCATGCGCAAATAGCCAATTAGGAATTTATCCGGGAACATTTATCCCAATTAAAAGCCAATTCTCCTTTAACAATTTAATAAAAATGAAGTTTAATCCTTTTAGAAATTCATTTACTAATTCAATGTGATTTAAGCAATTCAAGTTGTCAGTAAGTTTACGATTAATCCAAGTATTTTATGCTTCTGGGTCCTAGACTACCCGGACAATAACATAATAGTAGCTACGCATGGACTCTTGTCACCTCGTGCGTACATAGCCCTAACAATTAGGATCACATAACCAATTAACTCACATATGGGGACAATTATCTCTTACAAGGTTAGAAAGGAGACTCACCTCATTTCGAAATTCCATAAACGACCTCCAAGCCTTCCCGACGATTTGAATCATTGCAAAATGCTCCGAAACTAGCCAAATAACGGCAAACTAATGAGAATATACTCAAATACTTGTTAACAATTCAAATTATACAAATTCCCAACTATTCTTAGTGAAATGACCAAAATTCCCTTGGGCCCACGTGCCCAGATTCCGAAATTTCTCGAAGATATACTCTACCCATAGCTTCACTAGCTCAAATATACTCCCTCCGTTTCAATTTATGTGAACCTATTTCCTTTTTGGTTCGTGCCAAAAAGAATGACACATTTCCTTATTTGGAAATAATTTACCTTTATGCAATGATTTATAACCACACATAATATATGTGCCTCATTTTACACCACAAATTCAAAAGTCTTCTCTCTTTTCTTAAACTCCATACCTAGTCAAATGGGTTCACATAAATTGAAACGGAGGGAGTATAATTTACTCCTAATTCCATGCTCAAATTCGTGATAAAATCTAATTTATCAAGTTTCTAGGTTTCCTTCCAAAATCCCAATTTTCTCACAATTTTCATGTCTAATTCCATGATATAATCTTGTATTTAACTTGGAAATGAGTAGGAGTAACTTACCTTAACATAGATGACAAAATCCCTTCTTGAAGCTCTCCAAAAATCGTCAATGCTTTGAAGAAATGAAGAAAAATGCGCTAAACCTGCTAAAATACCATTTGCCAGGTATTTACTCATCGCGATCACGGAAAATGCTTCGCGATCGCGGAGAACAATTTTTCCAGCCCAAAATTTACTCTTCGCGATCGCGGAGAACAATTTCCCAGCCTTCCGGACAGCCTCTAGTAGAATAGTCGAAACTCTTTGTACACAATTCCAAATGACAAATGGTTAAATGTTCTGAAAACTAGACTCAAAGATTTACAACTTTCATATGTTGGTTATTTCCTAATTCCTTATATATTTCTAGATATAATCTTTCAAATTCAGCCCATGTGTAACACAACTTTCTTCTTCATCTTCCCGGACTCCCTGTAGTGTAACATCCATATCTCTTTGTACACAAATCTAAATCATGAATGGTTTACTTTTCTAGAAACTAGACATAAAGGTCTACAATTTTAATCTTACATAATCTCAAAATTCCTTATAGAATGTGAGATATGAGCCTCCGAAGTCGAGTCAGTGGCAGCAGAATATTTACTCGACGCGATCGCGAAAGGCTTTTCGCGATCGCATTTCACTGGCCCGTTTCTCACATTTTACTCACCGTGATCGCGAACAATTCCCTGCGATCGTACACTGCTTTAGCCAAAACCCAACAGTTATAAATGGCCTAAAAATGGTCCGAAACTCACCCGAGCGCCTCGGGATCCGAACGTGCCAACAAGTCTGAAAACATATCACGGACTTAGTCGCGGCTTCAAATCACATAAAAAAACGTCAAAATCATGATCGCGCCAAAGTTCGTCTTTATGAACTTTGAAATTTTTAACTTTCACATCCGATGCCGAAACCTATCAAATCTCATTCGATTGACCCCAAATTTTGCAAGCAAGTCATATTCGACATTACGGACCTGCTCCAACTTTCAGAATCACATTCCGACCCTGATATCAAAAGGTCCACTTCCAGTCAAACTTCTCAAAAATCTTCAATTTTCTATCTTTAGCCAAATAGCTCCAAAATGACCTACGGACCTCCGAATTCACTTCTGATCGCGCTCCCAACTCCAGAATCACCATGCAGAGCTACTCCCAGTCTCGAAATCCCAAACGGGCGTCGGTAACACTAAAATGCACTTCAAGTCAAACTTATGAAATTTCTTCCAAAATGCCAACTTCCACAATAGGCGCCAAAATGCTCCCAGGTCATCTAAAACCCGATTCAGGTATACGCCCAAGTCTGAAATCATCATACGAACCTGCTGGAACTTTCAGATCCCGATTCTGAGGTCATTTACTCAAAATTCCAATCCTAGTTGATTTACGAACCTGCTGGAACCTCCAAATCAACTCTGAGTTCCCGAAATTCAATTCCAACCACGCGTTTAAGTAATAATACCTGAAATGAAGCTGTTCATGGCCCCAGTCTGCTGAGCAACGCGCTAGAGCTCAAAACGACCGGTCAGGTCGTTACATGAAGTTGGTTCATTATCTGTGTCTTTCTCGAATATCCACCAATGATCGAGACTCCATTAGTTTCAAGATTTTTGGTCATGATGTTCCCTTCACCCTTGAAGACTTTCACATTATGTGCAGTTTGCGGATCACCGCATATAATATTGAAAAACCAATTAATCGAGATAGCAATATTCTGAAGCGCTATTTTGGTAAGTCCAAGGGTGTGACTTTGAAGGATATTCGAGATTTTATGACTTAGAATGAAATTACAAAGAATGCTATGAATCACAGTCACGTATGCGAGAGTGATGATGATGATGTGAAGCTTATGAAAATTCTTGTTGTAGAGTCTATTTTGCTTGGGAAAATGACTGAGTCATCTGTGATGGAGGAGTATGCATCTATTGTTGAAGATGATAAGGTTTGTGCTGGATATCCTTGGAGTAATGTGGCTTATGAGAAACTCATTTACTCACTAAAACATGCGTTGGACTAGTAGAACAAATTACGTTCAACTAAGTATAAAGTTGGTGAATTTCCATATCAGTTATGTGCTTGGTTCTATGAGCGCTTCCCAGATATTCGGGAGAAGTATGTAAGGGAGGATGAGTACCTTGATACCCTTCAGGTTCCCAGGATGTTACGTTATCTATGTGTGAGAGAGTCTAAATATCCCGAACTTTTTGATTTTTTCAATAGTCATGAAGTAAGTTACTCTTTTTTTGTCTTTGTGTTTATATGTTGACTTATTAGTTTTTCTCCCCTCATAATATACTTTTTTATATTAAACAGAATTATAGCAACTTTAGGGTATTGGATATAATTCCTACAAAAGAGGAATTTAATTCAATTCCTTTAATTGGACAATTACCATACAGCCGGATTCGTTCAAAGGTACTTAATGCGGTTCCTTCAACTGGTGAATCACCACGTAGTCTGAGTCGATCAAAAGAAGCGAATCGAACTCCTGTTATTGGCCAATCACCATGTAGTCGGAGTCGATCAAAAGAAGAGAATCGAACTCCTTTTATTGGCAAATCATCTCGTACCCAAAGTCGTTCTAACTATTATACAACTGAATTTGATGACAATGAATTACTCGACACAATATGTTCTGTAAGTTTTGATCTGAAGTTTTTTGGTTTTGTTTTTGTAAAAGTACAACATGTTTTTGAGCTGAAGTTTTCTTCTATATCTGAATTTTCGTTGTGTGTCTATACTAGAGAGTAAAGATGGAGGTTCAACGGGGTGCAAAAAAATAAAGAAGCACGAACGTGAAAGAAGTTTTCGATAAGTTTGACAAGGATGAGCGATCTGCTATTGTGGATGAGATTTTTGGAAAAGTGAAGGTAAACTAATTTATAGAGAAGCCTTTTTATTTCTGCTAATGTTATTCAGATTAATCATTGTTAGTAATTTTTTTTCTAGGAATATTTCAATGAGAAGTTTGAACAGTTGTTTAAGATTGTCAACAAATCAAATGGAATGGACGAATATATATATATATATATATATATATATATATATATATATATCACTACATGAATTAATAATTCATATATATATAATAATCTTTGTTTTAAAATCTCGGCATTAACTTATCCACGAATCAAACTACACGTAAAAGATCACACTCTTTGAAGTCAGCAAAATTTTAACACAAGGTATTGAATTGATGTGGAATTTTTAAATTAAAAGAAGTAACTCCTTCCTGTTTTAGAATGGAAGTACTGTCTGTGAAGAAATATAATACCTTTTTTTTTGGTGCAGAAATATAATACCTTAGTTGCTTTGATATTTTGGTTTGAGCCACTTTTATTGTGTGAAATGCAATATATATATATATATATAGAGATATATATATAAAATGCATGTTAATTCAAAATACAAGTAATTCTAACTTTATGTTCTCGAGTTGTATCAATCAAATAAAATTGACACAATTTTTCAATTTGCTAAACCGTATGACCTTTTTTTTTTAATTGTTAATTGTTGCTGTTGTAGAGAGTGGAGCATCAAGTCCACTTTAAAGTTGCGATGCTAATGGAGTAGCATGATGATTAAGAGGTTCCATTAATTAAGTTCATGCACCAATTAAGGTCATTTATTAATCATATTATCTTTAAAAATTAAGGTTGCAAGGGAAGTAGCAATCCACTATTCTACATCTGTTGAAGTTTGACAAAAATTTGTCCCACACCGGTGGGTTGTTAAGTTTGGTGGGAAGTTTCCCCTATAAAAGAAGGCCTAATGTTTAAAATTTATACACACCTCTCATTTGCCTTCTTATCTTCTTTAGGCATTTGTATCTTCTCTCTTTAGTATTATTTTACTTGTATTTTTGGAGTGGAATAAAATATTAGTTGTGTCCGAGGAGTAGGCGAAATTAGCCGAACCTCGTAAATTCTGGTATTCCTTTTATTGTTGTTTTATTGTCTTATTTATTATTTGGTGGCTGCCATAATTTTTGATATAGTAGTTGTGACTTATTCACACTATATACATTTAGCTTCTGCAACAATTGGTATCAGAGCCAGGATGCTGTCTAAGTATGCTCTGTGGTTGCAGTACAGTCTGATCTTCCACATCAGAAAAGATTTATCTTGGTAACTGAGTCAAGGTTCTGTCTGAGTATGCTCTGCGGTTGCAGCTTAGTCTGATCTTCCACACCAGAAAGGAAATAATCTTAATTTGTGTTGTCAGCTATTAAATAATATTTGTGTCACAGATGGGAGACAATAAACAAGAAGAATCTACATCAAGTGTCAACAATATGTCATCATTGGCATCTTCGCTTATGACAAGAATTGTGTCAAATGCAAAATTTGCGGTAGAAAATTTTAACGGGTCCGGACATTTTGGGATGTGGCAAGACGAGGTTCTAGATGTCCTTTTTCAACAAGGGCTAGATCTTGCTATTGAAGAAAAAAGACCAGATGCTATTGGAGAAGAAGATTGGAGAATTATCAACCGTGTTGCTTGCAGTACCATTCGATTCTACCTTGCTAGAGAGCAGAAATATCCATACACAAAGAAAACTTCTGCTAGTAAATTATGGAAAGCACTAGAGGATAAATTTTTGAAGAAAAATAGTTAAAATAAATTATACATGAAGAAGAGACTGTTTCACTTCACCTATGTTCCTGGTACCACGATGAATGAACATATCACCAGTTTCAATAAGTTGGTCACAGATTTGCAAAATATGGATACAACTTATGATGATGGTGACTTGGCCTTGATGTTGTTGGCGTCACTTCCTGACGAGTACGACCACCTTGAAACTACTCTACTTCATGGAAATGACGAAGTTTCTCTCAGAGAAGTTTGTTCGGCTTTGTACAGCTATGAACAAAGAAAGTGAGAAAAACAGAAGGGCGGAGAAGGAGAAGCACTATTTGTAAGGGGTCGTCCTCAAAATTAAACGATGACAAAGAAAGGAAGATCTAAGTCAAGATCTAAACCCAGCAAAGATGACTGTGCCTTTTGTCGAGAAAAGGGGCACTGGAAGAAAGATTGTCCGAAGTTGAAGAATAAGGCCAAACACAATAATAGAAAGGCCATTATGGATTTAAATGCAGCTGATTGTGATGATTCAGATTTCTCATTAGTTACAATGGAGCCATCAACATCATCAGATATATGGTTGATGGACTCGACTTGTAGCTATCATATGTGTCCCAACAGGGATTGGTTTGTGGATTTCAAGAAGGAGAATATGGAGTCATCCACACAACGGATAACAACCCTCTTACCTCATATGACATTGGTTCAATACAATTAAGGAACCATGATGGAATGATCATAACATTAAAAGATGTTCGATATGTATTGGATTTGAAGAAGAATCTCATCTCTGTGGGAGCCCTAGAATCAAAAGGGTTCAAAATCGTTGCAGAAAATGGAGTGATGAGAGTATACTTTGGTGCACTAGTGGTAATGAAGGCTAATCGGAACAACAATAACATGTACCGCTATCGTGGTAGTACAATTATTGGGACAGCGACAGTGACGTCCAGTGACAACAAAGAGGCAGAAGCAACCAGGCTATGGCACATGCGCTTGGGATATGCTGGAGTAAAATCCTTGAAAACTTTATTAGATCAAGAATTGTTAAAAGGAGTAAAGGCTTGCAACTTAGAGTTTTACGAGCATTGTGTCAAAGGAAAACAAACAAGGGTTAAATTTGATACATCAATTCATAATACTAAAGGCATTTTGGATTATGTACACTATGATGTTTGGGGTCCTTCCAAAACACCTTCATTGGATGGGAAGTATTATTTTGTAACCTTTGTTGATGATTTTTCTCGAAGAGTATGGGTGTATACAATGAATAGCAAAGATGAAGTATTGAGAATTTTTCTCAAATGAAAGACGACGGTGGAGAATCAAACAGGCAGGGGGATCATGTGTATTCACATAGATAATGGAGGTGAATACAAAAATGATCAATTCAATAAGGTATGTGAAAATGATGGCATCGTCCGACACTTCACTGTCAGACATACACCACAACAGAATGGAGTGGCAGAACGTATGAACCGGACCTTGCTGGAGAAGGTACGGTGTATGTTGTCCAATGCTGGCTTGGGCAAAGAATTTTGGGCTGAGGCAATTACATTTGCATGCCACCTCATTAATCGCTTACCATCAGCTGCTATTGACGGCAAGACACCATTTGAAAAATGGTATGGAAAGCCTGCTGTAGATTATGACTCTTTGCACGTGTTTGGCTCAACTGCATATTATCATGTGACAGAGTCAAAATTGGATCCAAGGGCAAAGAAGGCTATTTTTATGGGGATTACTTCTGGAGTCAAAGGATACCGCTTATGGTGTCCTATGACAAAGAAAGTAATATTCAGCAGGGATGTTACCTTCGATGAATCTGCTATGGTAAACAAGGTAACAAATGAAGATACCAAACAAGATGATGGTGCTTCTAAGCAGGTGGAGTTTGAGGGAAAATTTATTTTTCCTACACAAGAAGCAGAGGAGGAAACAAATGAAGATTATCCTCTGGAAGGAGAGCCAGTAGAGGAGATTCCAACTCAGGAACCTCAACAACAACTTGAATCAATAGCAACCAGCAGGCCAAAAAGGAAAATAACGAAACCTGTTCGTCTCATAGAGACAGTTGCTTGTGCAACCGCAATTGCAGCTGATGATGTTCCCACCACTTATAAAGACGCAGTCCGAAGTTCAGAAGAAGATAAGTGGAGGATTGCCATGAATGATGAAATACAGTCCCTTCATCAGAATCATACATGGAGATTGGCCAATCTCCCGAAGGGAAAGAAAGCAATTGGGTGCAAATGGGTATTTGCAAAGAAAGAAGGATTTCCTAACCAAGAAGATGTTCGCTACAAAGCAAGATTGGTGGCCAAAGGATATGCTCAAAAGGAGGGAATTGATTACAATGAAGTGTTTTCTCCAGTTGTAAAACATTCCTCCATTAGAATTATGTTGGCTTTGGTAGCACAATTGGATTTGGAACTAGTTCAGATGGATGTAAAAACTGCGTTTTTACATGGAAACTTGGAGGAGGAAATCTACATGACTCAGCCAGAAGGATTCAAAGTTGCTGGAAAAGAAAATATGGTGTGCAAACTTGAAAAATCATTGTACGGATTGAAACAATCTTCTAGACAATGGTACAAGCGATTTGACAAGTTTATGTTGCAGCAAGGGTACAAGAGAAGCAAATACGATCATTGTGTGTATTTGCGCAGGCTTAAAGATGGTTCCTTTATATATCTTCTCCTATATGTTGATGATATGTTGATAGCTTCCAAGAATTCGGAAGAAATTGATAAGTTGAAGATTCAACTGAAGAAGGAGTTCGAGATGAAGGATCTGGGTGAGGCGAAGAAAATTCTTGGCATGGAGATAATAAGAGATAGACGTTCAAAGAAACTCTGTTTATCTCAAAAAGAATATTTGAAGAGAGTACTACAACGTTTTGGCATAGATGACAAGACTAAGCCAGTTAGTACTCCACTTGCTCCCCATTTTAAGCTAAGTACTACTATGTCGCCATTGGATGAAGCTGAACGAGAGTATATGTCAAAGGTACCATACGCAAATGCTGTTGGTAGCTTGATGTATGCAATGGTCTGTACGAGACCTGACATTTCACAAGCTGTTGGAGTTATTAGCAGATATATGCATAATCCAGGAAAGGAGCATTGGCAAGCTGTGAAGTGGATTCTACGGTATATTCATAATACTGTAGATGTTGAGTTAGTTTTTGAGCAGGAAGACAATCAGTCTGTAGTTTGATATTGTGACTCAGATTTTGCGGGTGATCTGGACAAACAAAGATCAACTACTGGTTATGTGTTTACTTTTGCAAAAGCACCAGTTAGTTGGAAGTCTACTTTGCAGTCAACAGTTGCTTGGTCTACAACAGAGGCAGAGTACATGGCTATTACAGAAGCTGTGAAGGAGGCAATTTGGCTTCAAGGGTTGCTAAATGAGCTTGGTATTGAACAAAAAGGTATCGCAATTTTTTGTGATAGTCAAAGTGCTATTCAATTAGCGAAGAACCAAGTTTATCATGCAAGGACGAAATACATTGATGTTCGGTATCATTTTGTACGAGAAATCATAGAAGAAGGTGGAGTCACGGTGAAGAAAATTCATACTACGGAGAATCCTGCTGATATGCTGACAAAGGTGGTGACTGCGATCAAGTTTCAACATTGTTTGGATTTGATCAACATTGTTGAACACTGAAGATTGAAGATGAAGACACAACCAAAATTTGTTACTGAGAGAAAATTGAAGATGTGAAATTTTGCCAAGGTGGAGATTTGTTGACTTTTTTGGCAAAATGGTTAGTCCCACATCGGTGGGTTAACCTTTGGGTTGGGAATTTTTCCCTATAAAAGAAGGCCTAATGTTTAGGATTTAAACACACCTCTCATTTGCCTTCTTATCTTCTTAAGGCATTTGTATCTTCTCTCTTTAGTATTATTTCACTTGTATTTTTGGAGTGGAATAAAATATTGGTTGTGTCCGAGGAGTAGGCAAAATTAGCCGAACCTCGTAAATTCTGGTGTTCCTTTTATTGTTGTTTTATTGTCTTATTTATTATTTGGTGGCTGCCATAATTTTTGGTATAGTAATTGTGACTTATTCACACTATATACATTTGACTTCCGCAACAACATCAACTTCTAGTTGGGTAATTTCCATTTTCTGTTTCTCCGTTTTAAGTCGTAACACTTCTATATTCTACTTTATAGAATAAATAAAACAGGTAAAGAAATTTTGATAAAAAAATAATTGAATAGACAATCTTACATTTTCAAGATTCCAGGGCAAAGCCCTTGGAAACGACGGCGATATTCATTATAGATCTTTCTTTTTTTGGAACCCCGAGAAAACTTGCAGTCGTTATAGTCTCTGTATCATTTGGGTGAACACTCTGTGTGTATTGAGTAAATTCTCACTGTATAATAACTTGCAAACCATACAAAAAATGTAAATCGCATTAGGCAGACCTTGTATGACAAGCTCGACCCAGAAGGTATTGAGGGGGATCGATCTCAAGTCGTATGAATGATTATAGATCTTTCTTTCTGCTATATTTTCTACAACTTTTCGTTGAATACAAACGGTGAGTCCATTTTTGCAAAGCATTACTCCATCCGGTCCAAAATAAGTAATTTTTTTGCCTTTTTCTTGTAGTCCAAAATAAGTGATTTTTTCAGATTTCAAGAATGAATTAATTATTTTTTTCCTACATTGTCCTTGGAGTAAATGGTGTTGGAATATGTGTTAGGAGTGTTTATGTGATATAATAAAGGTTAATATGGTCAATTCCATTGCTAATTAATGCTAAAAAGTAGATTTCTTAATATGTGTGAAAACATCAAAAAAATCACTTATTTTGGAGCGGAGGGAGTAATGAATTTCTATCTATTTAACGGCAAAGCAGCCCACTAATGAAAGGGAGGTGTTTCTTAATTAGTTAAATAACTAATTCTATTATATACTCCCTCCATTTATTTTTACTTGTCCAATATAAACTTTGCATATCCCTTAAAAAATAATAAATGAGGTGCAAAATTTACCATGATACACATATTAATTGATGCATATTTTTAATGAATACGAAAAAATAATTTAAAATGAGTAATTAATATTGTGGGTATAACATGAAAAAAGAAATTATCTTCTCTCTTAATATACTATACGTGACAAGTAAAAGTGAAAATCTATGTTTAGAATACTGGACAAGTAAAACAGAGGGAGTACTCTCTTCTAGGGGTGTACAAAAGAAACAGACAAACCGCACCAACCCGATAATCTGAGTCAAACTGAGAAAAAATACCTGATTATGGGTTGATTTGATTTGGTTTGGTGTTGGAAAAAAAAATCCGACCATAATTGGTTTGGTTTTAACTAAAAAAAGTCAAACCGAAACCAAACCAATCCGACATTATATATATAGAAATTTTAGATATATTTAATATATAAATATACTTATTGTGGTATCATTTATAAATGTTTCTTGAATGTTCAAATAAGTTTTATAACCATTAACATTAGTAAATTAAATAGTGCTAACAAAAGCCCAAACCAAAATCAAATTAATATTAATGTCAACAAAAGACATTTAATTTAATACTACGAACGAGAATGTATAGAATATCAATTTTTTATTTTGCAATAATTTAGATAAAATGCATAACCTATTTTTATTTTTTCTTTAGTAGTGTCTAGTAATGTATTTAATGCTCCCTTATTAGTCTACTTATTTTATCATGATTTAGTACTCTTAAATTACGTTTATTTTAATTTTATTTATGTATTTATTAAGGGACGTGCAAAGTCTATGATAGACAAATAAAAGTGAACTGAAATAGTATTATTCAGTCACTAATCATAGCCTGTAATTTTTACTCCGGTTGTACAGCACCTGATCTACATTCAAGCGATTTACCGTTGATTCATTAATCACTATCGTACACATAATTTTCATTAAAAAAAAGTTTATAATTAAGCGTGCACTCGTCTTCGAATGTGCCACATAAAATAATATGCTAAGCACTCGTTTAATTTATACACACCGATAAATTTGTCGTTTAGTTTATGAAATTATTATCCCCGTAAAGTCAAGATATTAAAGTAAAAATTATTCAAATATTTATTCCGAGATATCATTGTAACGACCCGATTGGTCGATTTGAGAAAATTAAGCTTCGTTCAGCGGCATAAGGTCTGGAACAACTTCGGGATATGAGTATCGACTTGCGTGCATGGTGGAATTCGGCTTTCGGATGGTTTAGAGCCAAATTTAGAGAAGAAACCTTGTTTTGGAAGTTAGAACGGTGAAAGTTGACCGGAATTGGACTTTTGGGTAAACGACCCCGGAATGAGTTATGGATGATCTCAACAACTTTGTATGGTGATTTTGGACTTAGGCGCGCATCCGGATTCATATTTGGAGGTCCGTAGAGTAAATTGAGGCCTTTTGGCGAAAGTTGAAATTGGAAAATGAAGAAGTTTGACCCACAGTTGACTTTTGGGATATCGGGGTCGGAATGCGATTCTGAGAGTTGTAACAGCTCCGTTATGTCATTTTGAACTTGTTTGCAAAATTCGGCGTCATTCCAAGTTGAATTGATAGTTTTCGGCATGGGTTTCAATATTTGAAGATTTAGAAGTTCATAAACTTGATTTTTGGTTTGATTCGTCGTTTCGATGTTGTGTTATATGATTTGGAATTTCGAGCGAGTCTGTGTTAGATTATATGACTTAAGTGTGTGATTAGACGGGGTCCCGGGGGCCTCGGGTGTGTTTCGGATGCCCAACGAGCAAGTTTTTGGAGTTGGAAGAAAATTTGCAGCAACTCTTCTGATATTTTCACTTCTGCAATTTAAGGACCGCAGAAGCGGAGCCACAGAAGCAGCCTGGGCTCACCGCAGAAGCGATTTCCGCATATTCTTCAGAGACCGCAGAAGCGGTATAGTTTTCGCAGAGGCGGTTCTTGTGACCGCAGAAGCGGAACTTGAGATTTAAGTGAGGAGTCGCAGAAGCAGCTCGTGGTCCGCATGTGCGGGACCGCAAAAGCGGTCCCTTGTCAGCAGAAGCGGAAAGCACTGTTTTGAAGAGGGGAAAATCCGAGGGTTTATTTCAAAAGTTAGAGAAATCAAAATTTAGCTCGGGAGAAGGCAATTTTGGGTGGATTTTGAAGAGGAGATCACTGGGTAATGTTTCTTTAACTTCATTTAGTTATTTTCTATCAATATCTAGTTAAATCCACCGTTAGAATTCGAATTCAAGATCAAAATTGGGGAAAATTGAATAAAACTTCTTAGACTTAATTATTGTGTTTTGAGTAGGTATTTGACCTCCGATTTGGGAGATTCTTATATGGTACGAGATTTCTGAAAATGTAAAAATTTTTCGATTCCGAGCCGTTGGCCTGAGGGGCGTTTTGGTTAAATGATAGAATCAGTTGCTTGAGATGTTAATTACAATGTGTGATTTAATTGAATAGATTTGGGGCATTTGGAGTCGAGAACTCGTGGCAATAACGTGGTTGCTAGTTGATTTTAGCCGGTTTGAGGTAAGTATCTTGCCTAACCTTGTGTGGGGAACTTCCCCTTAGGATTCGAGTCTTTTCTGTTGATTTTATTCCATGCACGCGAGGTGACGAGTGCGTGCTCGGATTTATTTGTGGTAAATTGTCCCTTTTAGGATCTTAGACCCTCGTAATCACCGAGTATGAAGATGTTATTGATACGATTGAGTTCCCTGTTATTAGTTTCACCTCTACATGTCTTACTTGGAATTTATTTGATCTTCTTGAATTATTCTTGTTGCCTAATTGACTTTCACGTGTTTAACTGAAGACAATTACCCTTCTATAGTCATATTATTCGTCCTAACCACTCGCCTTTATTTGGGAATCATAAACGTTATATCTCATGTAATTAATTGGTCTTAATTGGAAAGAGGTTAGATATCTTATGATTAGTTGACATTTCCTTAATTGAAATTATTTGATTCATGTTAACTTCCTTATTGTTTGGATACTCCTTGATTGTAAGTTCATCTGTGACTGCGTGCAATTATATTACTTGTCCAACTGTTGTGGTTACTGGTGTAGCTATTACACACTTATTATGTCTTGTTATTTGTGGAGGTTATCGTGTTTCTTGGTTTTTCGTGACCCTTCTTATGTATTGTTGGTTCCCTTTCCGGGATGTTATGGTTTCTATTGTTGGTTCCTTTGCGGGAACATTATTATTTCTATTGTTGATTCCCTTGCCGGGACGTTATCGTTTCTATTGTGGATTCCCTTGCCGGACTGTTATTGTTTCTATTGTGGATTCCTTTGCCGGAACGTTATTGTCTTCTGTGGTTGACTCCCTTGCCGGGATATTGTTGTTCTATTATTTGGGTGAGGAAGAGTGATAAGGCACGAAGAGTGATGCCGTGCACATGTACATTTATGTTGATTGGGCTGTAATGCGGGATACCAAGAGATCCCTAGCACATATATTGAGGATACCAAGAGATCATCGGGATATCAAGAGATCCCCATCACTTATATTGAGGATACCAAGAGATCCTCGGGATACCAAGAGATTTCTGACACTTATATTGAGGATACCAAGAGATCCTCGGGATACTAAGAGATCTCCAGCACTTATATTGAGGATACCAAGAGATCCTCGGGATACCAAGAGATCCACAACACATATATTATGGATACCAAGAGATCCTCGGGATACCAAGAGATCCCTAGTACATATATTGAGGATACCAAGAGATCCTCGGGATACCAAGAGATCCCTAGCACACATATTTATGTTTGGGATTACAGGACGATATCCTGGGAGATCCCTTTTTAAACTCACTTTGTTCTGAGCTGATGTTTTTGTTGATTCTATCCGTGTGCAAACATTTCGGGTGCTTGCCGTTCCATATCTTATACTTACTAGTTGGTGGAGTTCTTGTTAAACACACTTTTACAAGCATACACGTAGTTGGACTCTCCACGTTAGAGGTGAATACCTTCCGATTTTGCTAAGGGTGGAGATACGCCCTCGTTATCCATTATATATGTGAAAGTGGCCCTAGTTATCTAGTTAGTTGTCAGCATGATCGTGAGATTGATGGGGCACAGGATGCCAGGTGTTGGATTTCAGATGCTGGGCTTTCGTGAGTTATGATTCGTCCGAGACTTGGTGAAATTGTAGTAAGAGTTGAATAAGACCTTATGTGAACATCATAGAGGGATATGAGTTGTTTACTAGCGGCCCTTACTGTGTCTTGATCTTAGGATTTACATTGTGACTCTGTCGTCATTTTGTATCATCATTTATTATATTCTCGTGGTTACTGTTGCCCTTCCCTTTATTGTTATCTGTAGCATTTTTGAATATCCATCTAGACTTTACATATTTATATATCGTTTCCTTATCTACCATGATTATACTATTTATTTCACCGATAGGTGCCTTGACTGTTCCTCGTTACTACCCCACCGAGGTTAGTCTTGGTACTTACTGGGCACCGCTGTGGTGTGCTCATGCTACTCTTCTGCACACTTCTGTTGTGTAGGTACAGGTACTTCCATTCAGTTCTGTCAGCCTTGGAAGGAGGCGTATCGATAGACTTCGAGATATATCTGCTACGTCCGCAGACCGAGGAGTCCCTTTCCAACTTTCTGTAATAAGTATAGTTCTTTCAGTATTTCTCCTTTGTATAGACATTCTTGAGTCAGAGCCTCTTATGTATCCCTTAGCCTGTGATTTGTGTGATTCCGGGTTTTGGGAATATTTGTTAGCTTTGAGACTTGTTGCTGTATGTGCCAGGCGGCACCTTAAACACTGATTTATTTCACTAGTTCAGTTTAATTACTTTCTTCCGCAAATTGGTTTATCTTCCGCATTGTTAGGCTTACCTAGTCATAGGGACTAGGTGCCATCACGACATGTTCATGGAGAGTGAACTGGGGTTGTGACAATCATTATCTCCAGGCTCCAGCTCCTATGGTTGGAGAATGTTCTCTCGTGGGATGATATCATAATTGAAAGGTAATAAAAACAAATAAAATGCTTTGGGGTGACTTTTTTTTTCCTCCTAAAGTTGTTGACTTTAATAGTAGGCATGTTTAGTTTTTTCACTCATCTTTATGAATAAACAAGTCGATGATTACGCCTAAATATGTAATTTAGTGACTAATGAAATAATATGAAAACTATAAAAAGTTGGGTTTCCGAAACAAATGTTAGGTGATATATATGTACCTAAGTTTTGATGTGGAATAAGCAAATTGAATCGAGCATCATCATTTTTAAAAAAATATTAAAATAAATAAGTTGATGATTACACAAAAGTTGTAGCCAAGAGGTGAATAAAGAAGGATAGAAATTATGGAAAGTCGGTTTTAAAATATGCAAAGAAATTAGAATGTGTGGGTGAATTTAAATAAGTGATCAAAGATAGTAAGTAGTGCCGGAAGCAGAATTTTCATCAAAAACGTAAAAAAAAAAACACGCAAAGACGTTAAGGGGATTAAACACTTAATATATATATATAGAAAAATATAAATTCTATGTCTACCAAAGCTAATGTTGTTCTTGTCTCGGTTGATTATAGATTAGTCCCAGAACATCCTCTTCCAACAGCTTATAATGATTCTTGGGATGTTCTTAAATGGGTTGCTGCACATAACTCAAAACAAGGATCTGAAATTTGGTTGAATGAGCTTCCTAACTTTGATAGTGTGTTCTTGGCTGGAGATAGTGCAGGTGTTAATTACGATAATTTGACGTTTAACTTTACTATTTTAGCGGGTAAAGTTTATTTACTTTAACGATCTCATATGCTATATTGGGTCGTAGTCAGTGATAAAGCCAAGAATTTTTTCAAGGTGATCAAACTTAAAAGAATGTAAAAAAAAAATTCCGACAAAGGGTATATGTTATACACCTTCAAAATTTAATATTTTACTGATATACACAGTGTAATTTTTCAACGAAAGGTGAATTGTTCACTTAAGACATGTAGCTTCGTCCCGGGTTGTAGCGAGTCAAGTATTTATGTAAGGAGATTAAAAAAAAAAATTAAATGTCACACTTGTGATTTGAAGTTGTTAGATAAAGCAATTTTTTAACCAAATTGCCTGTTGGTTCCGGTTATTATCCTGTATTTGTAAATAATAATTCTGGAGAAAACAACGTTACCATATAAATGTAAATATAAATAAAACAGTAATTAATTCGAGCCCACTGAATTCACAGTGTTTCCTCAATGAATTTAATCCCCTCATAGTACCCAAGGTTATAGATTATTTCCCCCTAAGATAGAACAAATTACGCACTGGTGTAGTGGTACTTCAAACTCCAGTGTTTCAGCGAACACAAATTTCGGTAGCAAATCATACTTACGGTTGCTTTGTTTGTAGTTAAAAACATTGCAGAATAAGGGAGAAGAACGCAGAAGTCGAATAAAAATTCTGAGAGGAAGGAATGCAAAGTATAGCCGATATTGAGTTCTTACTGAAGAGGATATCGGATTGCAATGCGTTTTTCTGTGTGTCTTTCTCCAACTGCTGCTTCTCATATTTATAGCAGTAAGTTGTGAGAGATCAACCCTCCCTCCATGGTGGAACAAACACTAGCTTGTTATGGAGAAAGCACTAGCTTGTTGTGGATCAAGCACTTGGAGCGGCTGCTATTGCAACAGGTGGTACTATACACGGATTGAAAAATATCTGTTACTATACATGAATTATATCACATTAATATTCACTATTAACAAATAAATTTGGTCCAAAAAATTAATCAATCAATCGATCATTTGACTAAATCCAAATCCAAATCCAAATTCGAAGCCGAAGCCGCAGCCGTAGCTGAGGCCGAGCCGAGCGACGACAGGCGCGAGACTTGCCTTCTTCCTAACTTTTTAAGAGCTACATGAAGTTCATTTGTATATAAATTCACCAAAATTCTTATCCTCTACCAATGAGAGATAATGTCTCATTAAAAAGAGAGGGAAACTTAAAATTTTAGTCAAAGTTTTATTTTCCCTCCATTTTCCATTAACTATTTTTTTGAATATCTTTCCATATTAAAAATAAACTTAACAATCCCCCACATGAATGGGGAATGGCTATATCACAAAAGTATGCATGAAAAACTTGTGTGATTCGCAAGCAAGGATTAATTGCATTTAGATAAGTAGGTTTCCCTTTGAACTTTCCGTAGTGAACTTATGTCGGATATACTCGGTTAATCGGTAGATTTGATATCTTTGAACAATCGAACTTTAGTGTTTACCTAGACAACCATAAGTTACACAATCAATCCTTAATCGTTCTCGTTGTTGTGTTCATTGCAGCTATGAACACCGCTTGGTTTTATAAATGCGTAGAGAATTGGCCTCGCAAAATTCTCCTTAAAGCGGATAACACTTCACACTTACATAGGTGATTCCTAAACGTGTCATCCTGTAGATACACTATTTGATATAGCACGTATCAAATTTAGAAATCATTAAAAAGCCTTAATGTTTTATCCTTGGTACAGAACATTGTCTCATCACGAGAATGGACTGAAGTTTTTGTTGACAATGTTGAACCGTCATTAATGACTTTGTTTGATCCCCTTGAACCTAGATCTTGGGATCTCCAGTCTTCTAGGTAGAGTTACCGCCATAATGACTTGTTCTCGGCCATAATCCCATTCCCCTCGATGAATTCTCAACTACCTCTCTAGTTAGGCCTTTTGTAAGTGGATCCGACACATTATCACTTGACTTTACATAGTCAATCGTGATAATTCCTCTAGAGAGTAATTGCCTAACGATTTTATGTCTTCGTCGTATATGATGAGATTTACCGTTATACATAACGCTCCCAGCCCTTCCAATTGCCGCTTGGGTATCCCAATATATGCATATTGGTGCCAACGGTTTGGGCCAAAATGAAATGTCTTCCAAGAAATTCCGGAGCCTCTCAGCTTCTTCACCAACTTTATCTAAGGCTAAGAACTCAGCCTCTATTGTAGAGCGGACAATACAACTTTGTTTGGACGACTTCCAATATACCGCTCCTCCACTAAAAGTGAATACATATCCACTTGTAGACTTCGAATCAGTTGAACCGGTGATCCAATTTGCATCAAAATATCCTTCAATCACCGCATGATATTTACTGTAGTGCAATTCAATGTTTTGGGTATGTTCTAAATATCCCAAAACTCGTTTCATGGTCATCCAATGAGATTTACCTGGATTGCTCGTGTATCGACTCAGTTTACTTATAGCACAAGCTATATCTGGTCGTGTACAATTCATGATGTACATTAAGCATCCCAACACACAAGCATAATCCAATTGTGATATGCTTTGGCCTTTATTCTTTGCTAATGCAATATTCACGTCAATTGGAGTCTTTGCAACTTTAAAGCCCAAGTGCTTGAATTTTTCAAGTACTGTCTTAATATAATGAGATTGTGACAATGCCAGACCTTGAGGAGTCTTTTGGATTTTAATCCCCAGAATTAAATCCGCAACTCCCAAGTGCTTCATATCAAACTTTCTAGTTAGCATACGCTTAGTTGCATTTATGTTGGCAATGCCATTGCTCATTATCAGCATATCATCCACATACAGGCAAACAATGACTATGTGATTTGGAAATTTTTTAATGTATACACATTTATCACATTCATTTATCTTAAACCCATTTGACAACATTGTTTGGTAAAATTTCGCATGCCATTGTTTGGGTGCTTGTTTTAGTCCGTAGAGGGACTTAAGACTTAACATGTCTACATACCTTCTTTTCTTTATTTGGAACCACAAACCCTTCAGGAGTTCCATGTAGATTTCTTCCTCCAAATCTCCATTTAGGAAGGCTTTCTTTATGTCTATTTGATGAATTTCAAGACCATAAATTGCATCTATAACTACTAGTAGTCGTATGGGCGTAATTCTCGTTACTGGAGAATATGTATCAAAGTAGTCAAGACCTTCTCATTGTCTATACCCTTTCACAACAAGTCTTGCCTTAAATTTATCAATAGTGCCATCATCTTTCATTTTTCTTTTAAAAATCCATTTATTATCCAAAGGTTTATTTTCAGGAGGAAGATCAACCAATTTTCATGTATTGTTGTTCAATGTGGATTCTATTTCACTATTGACTGCCTCTTTGTAGAACAATGATTCCTAAGAAGACATAGCTTCTTTAAATGTTCGAGGCTCATTTTCCAATAAGAAAGTCACAAAATTTGATCCAAACAAAGTAGACGTTCTTTGATGTTTACTACGTCTTGGATTCTCCTGATTAAATGTACTTTCTTTTGTTTCTTCCCGAGGTCGTTTAGATCATTCACGAATCGACTAGCATTCCTTTTTATACAAATATATATTTTTAAAGAACTCAACATTATCTGATTCTATAACCGTATTATTATGAATGTCGGGATTTTCTTATTTATGAACCAGAAATCGATATGCTTTACTATTGGTCCCATATCCTATGAAAACACAATCAACGGTTTTTGGTCCTTTTTTTACCCTTTTGGGTTTAGGAACTTGCACTTTTGCCAAACACCCCCACACTTTCAAATAATTCAAGTTGGGCTTCCTTCCTTTCCATTTTTCATATGGAATATATTGTGTTTTGCTATGGGGTACTTGATTCAGTATTCGGCTAGCCGTAAGAACGGCTTACCCCCACAAGTTCTGTGGCAATCCAGAACTTATCAATAATGCGTTCATCATCTCCTTTAATGAACGATTCTTTCTTTCTGCAATCCCATTGGATTGGGGTGTGTAAGGGGCCGTTGTTTGATGAATAATTCCATATTCTAAACATATTTGTTCAAAAGGAGATTCGTATTCACTATCCCTATCATTTCTTATCATTTTGATTTTCTTGTTAAGTTGAGTTTCAACTTCATTTTTGTATTGTTTGAATGCATCTATTGCTTCATCTTTACTATTAAGTAAGTAAACATAGCAATATCGAGTACTGTCGTCAATAAAAGTTATGAAATACTTCTTTCCACCGCGAGATGGTATTGTCTTCATATCACATATATCTGTGTGAATTAAGTCTAAAGGATTTGAATTCCTTTCAACCGACTTATAAGGATGTTTAACATACTTAGATTCCACACATATTTGACATTTTGATTTTTCGCTTTCAAACTTAGGCAATACTTCCAAGTTAATTATTTTTCGCAAGGTTTTATAATTGACATGACCCAAACGTATATGCCATAAATTATTTGACTCAAGTAAGTAAGAAGAAGTTGAAGCTTTATTATTATTTTCAATAATCATTACATTAAGCTTAAATAGGCCCTCGGTGAGGTAACTTTTTCCTACGAACATTTCTTTCTTACTTATTACAACCTTTTCGGACACAAAAACGCACTTGAAATCGTGCTTTACAAGAATTCCAGCAGAGACTAAGTTCTTCCTAATCTCAGGAACATGAAGGAAATATCTTCCCATATCCTTCACTCTTGGATGTTGCAGCATTTCCCATAAAGAGCGTCTCTTCGGGTCCAGCAGAAGCATATGTAGAAAATGCTTCTCTCACAGCACAAACATGGCGAGTGGCTCCAGAATCAATCCACCACTCCTTCGAATTTCCCACCAAGTTGCATTCAGAAAGCATGACACACAAGTCATCAACATCATCATGTTTTTCTACCATGTTTGCTTGACCCCTTTGCTTGCCTTTCTTTTGATCACGACACTCTGTAGATTTGTGTCCGGTTTTCCCACAGTTGTAGCAGTTTCCACTAAACCGCTTCTTGCTTGGGTTATATTTAAGACCAGAAGCCTTCTTTCTCTTTTTGTTATCTTCAACAATATTTGCTCCCATTATTGTTGAATTTCCACGGCCTCTCCTTTCAGCAGCTTTATTGTCCTCTTCGATTCTCAATCGAACAATGAGATCTTCAAGGGACATCTCCTTTCGTTTGTGTTTCAAATAATTTTTGAAGTCCTTCCACAATGGAGGCAACTTCTCAATTATTGCTGCTACTTGGAATGCTTCATTGATGACAAGACCTTCAATGAAAATTCCGTTAGTAAAAATACTAAAATTTTTACTTTCAATATCAGTATTTATTTGAAATATACCTTCAGCAAGTAGATCATGAATGATCACTTGCAATTCCTGGAATTGGGTAACAACAGACTTGCTATCTGCCATTTTGTAGTCCAAAAATTTTGCGGCGACGAATTTCTTCATCCCGACATCTTCGGTTTTGTATTTCTTCTCAAGCGCATTCCATAATTCTTTTGACGTCTCCACGCCACTGTATACGTTATACAAATTATCCTCCAGACCGCTAAGAATATAATTCTTGCACAAAAAATTAGAATTCTTCCACACCTCAATCACGAGAAAGCTTTCATTCGCTGGAGTTTCATCGGGCAGATCAGGAACATATTCCTTAATGAACTTTTGTAGACATAACATAGTCAAGTAGAAGAACATCTTCTGCTACCAGCGCTTATCAATCCCAAAAAATTTTCCGGATTTTTCTGTTGATGCCAACGTCGGTGTTCGGCTTGTCGATGCGTTGACAGTCACGAGAACGTGGCTTATTGATGCATTGACAATTACCATCGGAACAACTTGGTTTCCGCTTTCATTTGCCATTTTTCTGCAAAAATGACACAAACAAACGTTTAATAAACGTTTAAAACTAGAGTTAAAAAATCACATAGATTTTAATCTCCAACAAAATGCCATGAAGGCTTTACTCTCCAAAATGGGAGTACACAAAACCACAAAGGTTTTAGTTTCCAGAATAATAAGGATAACACAAATACAAGAATAAAAATTATTAAATTCCTTAAGCTTGTTGGTTCCGGTTATTATCTTGTATTTGTCAATAATAATTCTGGAGAAAACAACGTTAGCATATAAACGTAAATATAAATAAAATAGTAATTAATTCGAGCCCTCTGAATTCACAGTGTTTCCTTAAGGAATTTAATCCCCTCATAGTACCCAAGGTTATGGATTATTTCCTCCCAAGATAGAATGAATTACACACTGGTGTAGTGGTACTTCAAACCCCAGTGTTTCAACAAACACAAATTTCGGTAGCAAATCATACTTACAGTTGCTTTGTTTGTAGTTAAAAATAATATAGAATAAGGGAGGAGAACACAGAAGGTGAATGAAAATTCTGAGAGGAAGGAATGCAAAGTATAGCCGATATTGAGTTCTTACTGAAGAGGATATCAGATTGCAATGCGATTTCTGTGTGTCTTTCTCCAACTACTACTGCTCATATTTATAGCAGTAAGTTGTGAGAGATCAGCCCTCCCTCCATGGTGGAACAAGCAATAGCTTGTTATGGAGCAAGCACTAGCTTTTTGTGGAGAAAGCACTTGCTTGTTGTGGATCAAGCACTTGGAGCGGCTGCTATTGCAATAAGTGGTACTATACACGGATTGGAAATATCCGTTACTATACACGTATTATATCACGTTAATATTCACTATTAACAAATAAATTTGGTCCAAAAAATTAATCAATCAATCGATCATTTGACCAAATCCAAATCAAAATCCAAAGCCAAAGCCAAAGCCGAAGCCGAAGCCGAAGTCGAAGCCGTAGCCGAAGCCGAGCCGAGCAACGATGGTGACGGTGCGAGAATTTCCTTCTTCCTAACTCTATAAGAGCTACATGAAGTGCATTTGTATATAAACCTACAAAAATTCTTATCCTCTACCAATGAGGGACAATGTCTCATTAAAAATAGAGGGAAACTTAAAATTTTAGTCAAAATTTCATTTTCCCTCCATTTTCCATTCACATCTTTTTAATATCTTTCCATATTAAAAAGATACTCAACAATCTCCCACATGAATGGGGAATGACTATATCACGGAAGTATGTATGAAAAACTTGCGTGATTCGCAAGCAAGGATTAATTGCATCTGGATAAGTAGGTTTCCCTTTGAACTTTCCGTAGTGAACTTATGTCAGATATACTCGGTCAATCGGTAGATTTTATATCTTTGAACCGTCGAACTTTAGTGTATACCTAGACAACCATAAGGCACACAATCAACCATTAACTTTCTTTGGTTCTTATTGTTGTGTTCGTTTCATCCATGAACACCGCCTGGTTTCATAAGTACGTGGAGAATTGGCCTTGCAGAATTCTCCTTGAAGCGGCTAACACTTCACACTTACATAGGTGATTCCTAAACGTGTCATCCTGTAGATATGCTATTTGATACACCACGTATGAAATTTAGAAATCATTAAAAAGTCGTAATGCTTTATCCTTGGTATTGAACATTGTCTCATCACGAGAATGAACCGAAGTTTTTGTTGACAATGTTGAACCGTCATTAATGACTTTGTTTGATCTCATTGAACCTAGATCTTGTGATCTCCAGTCTTCTAGGTAGAGTTACCTCCACAATGAATTGTTCTCGGCCATAGTCCCATTCCCCTCGATGATTTCTCAACTACCACTCTAGTTAGGCCTTTTGTAAGTGGATTCGACACATTATCACTTGACTTTACATAATCAATCGTGATAATCCCTCTAGAGAGTAATTGCCTAACGGTTTTATGTCTTCGTCGTATATGACGAGATTTACCGTTATATATAAAGCTCCCAGCCCTTCCAACTGCCGTTTGGCTATCGCAATGTATGCATATTGGTGCCAACGGTTTGGGCCAAAATGGAATGTCTTCCAAGGAATTCTAAAGCCATTCAACTTCTTCACCGGCTTTATCTAAGGCTATGAACTCAGCCTGAATTGTAGAGCGGGAAATACAAGTTTGTTTAGACGACTTCCAAGATACCGCTCCACCACCAATAGTGATTACATATCCACTTGTGGACTTCGAATCAGTTGAACTGGTGATCCAATTTGCATCACAATATCCTTCAATCACCGCAGGATATTTACTGTAGTGCAATTCAAAGTTTTGGGTATGTTCTAAATATTCCAAAACTCGTCTCATGGCCATCCAATGAGATTGACCTGGATTGCTCGTGTATCGACTCAGTTTACTTATAGCACAAGCTATATCTGGTCGTGTACAATTCATGATGTACATTAAGCATCCCAACACACAAGCATAATCCAATTGTGATATGCTTTGGCCTTTATTCTTTGCTAATGCAAGATTCACGTCAATTGGAGTCTTTTCAACTTTAAAGCCCAAGTGCTTGAATTTTTCAAGTACTGTCTTAATATAATGAGATTATGACAATGCTAGACCTTGAGGAGTCTTTTGGATTTTAATCCCCAGAATTAAATCCGCAACTCCCAAGTGCTTCATATCAAACTTTCTAGTTAACATACGCTTAGTTGCATTTATGTTGGCAATGTCATTACTCATTACTAGCATATCATCCACATATAGGAAAACAATGACTATGAGATTTGGAACATTTTTAACATACACACATTTATCACATTCATTATCTTAAGCCCATTTGACAACATTGTTTGGTCAAATTTCGCATGTCATTGTTTGGGTGCTTGTTTTAGTCCGTAGAGGGACTTAACAAGTCTACATACCTACTTTTCTTTACCTGGAACCACAAACCCTTTAGGTTATTCCATGTAGATTTCTTCTTCTAAATATCCATTTAAGAGGGCTGTCTTTACGTCCATTTGATGAATTTCAAGAGCATAAACTGCAGTTATAGCTACTAGTAGTCGTATGGACGTAATTCACATTACTGGAGAATATGTATCAAAGTAGTCAAGACCTTCTCATTGTCTATACCCTTTCATAACAAGTCTTGCCTTAAATTTATCAATAGTGCCATCATCTTTCATTTTTCTTTTAAAAATCTGTTTACTACCCAAAGGTTTATTTCCAGGAGGAAGATCAACCAATTCCCATGTATGGTTGTTCAATATGGATTCTATTTCACTATTGACTGCCTCTTTCTAGAACAATGATTCCTAAGAAGACATAGCTTCTTTAAATGTTCGAGGCTCATTTTCCAATAAGAAAGTCACAAAATCTGATCCTAACGAAGTAGACGTTCTTTGACGTTTACTACGTCTTGGATTCTCCTGATTAAATATTCTTTCTTTTGTTTCTTCCCGAGGTCGTTTAGATCCTTCACCAATTGACTAACATTCCTTTTTATACGGATATATATTTTCAAAGAACTCAGCATTATATGATTCTATAAATGTATTATTATGAATGTCAGGATTTTCTGATTTATGAACCAGAAATCGATATGCTTTACTATTGGTCACATATCCTATGAAAACACAATCAACGGTTTTCGTTCCTATTTTTACCCTTTTGGGTTTAGGAACTTGCACTTTTGGCAAATACCCCCACATTTTCAAATAATTCAAGTTGGGCTTTCTTCCTTTCCATTTTTCATATGGAATAGATTGTGTTTTGCTATGGGGTACTCGATTTAGTATTCGGCTATCCGTAAGAACGGTTTCCCCCCAAAAGTTCTGTGGCAACCCAGAACTTATCAATAATGCGTTCATCATCTCCTTTAATGAACGATTCTTTCTTTCTGCAATCCCATTGGATTGGGGCGTGTAAGGGGCCGTTGTTTGTTTCCATATTATAAACATATTTGTTCAAAAGGAGATTCATATTCACCACCCCTATCCCTTCTTATCATTTTGATTTTCTTGTTAAGTTGAGTTTCAACTTCATTTTTGTATTTTTTGAATGCATCTATTGCTTCATCTTTACTATTAAGTAAGTAAACATAGCAACATCGAGTATTGTCGTCAATAACATGTGGTACTATACACGGATTATATCATGTTAATATTCACTATTAACAAATAAATTTTGTCCAAGAAATTAATCAATCAATCATTTGACCAAATCCAAATCCAAATCCAAATCGAAGCCGAAGCCGTAGCCGTAGCCGTAGCCGAAGCCGAGCCGAGCGAGCGACGACGACGATGATGCTTGACTTGCCTTCTTCCTAACTCTTTAAGATCTACATGAAGTGCATTTGTATATAAACCCACCAAAATTCTTATCCTCTACCTATGAGGGACAATATCTCATTAAAAAGAGAGGGAAACTTAAAAGTTTAGTCAAAATTTTATTTTCCCTCCATTTTCCATTCACCATCTTTTTAATATCTTTCCATATTAAAAAGAAACTTAATAATCTCCCACATGAATGGGGAATGGCTATATCACGAAAGTATGGATGCAAAACTTGTGTGATTCGCAAGCAAGAATTAATTGCATCTGGATAAGTAGATTTTCCTTTGAACTTTCCGTAGTGAACTTATGTCGGATATACTCGGTCAATCGGTAGATTTGATATCTTTGAACCGTCAAACTTTAGTGTATACCTAGACAACCATAAGTCACACAATCAACCCTTAACCGTATTTGGTTCTCATTGTTGTGTTCGTTTCAGCCATGAACACCACCTGGTTTCATAAGTGCGTATAGATTTGGCTTTGCAGAATTCTCCTTGAAGCGTCTAACACTTCACACTTACATAGGTGATTCCTAAACGTGTCATTCTGTAGATACACCATTTGATATACCATGTATCCAATTTAGAAATCATTAAAAAGCACTTGCTTGTTGTGGATCAAGCATTAGCTTGTTGTGGAGCAGACACTTGCTTGTTGTGGATCAAGCACTTGGAGCGGCTGCTATTGCAACAGGTGGTACTATACACAGATTGGAAAATATCCGTTATTATACACGGATTATATCACGTTAATATTCACTATTAACAAATACATTTGGTCGAAAAAATCAATCAATCAATTGACCAAATCTGAAGTCGTACCCGAAGCCGAGCCGAGCGACGACGAGGACTGTGCGAGACTTGCCTTCTTCCTAACTCTTTAAGATCTACATGAAGTGCATTTTTATATAAACCCACCAAAAATTTTATCCTCTACCAATGAAGTACAATGTCTCATTAAAAAGAGAGAGAAACTTAAAATTTTAGTCAAAATTTCATTTTCCCTCCATTTCCCATTCACCATCTTTTTAATATCTTTCCATATTAAAAAGAAACTCAACATTGACACTACACAAGAATCTGTTCTTATAAAAATTCAACCGTTCATATATAACAAACAAAAATTTCTTTTACCCTTTTTCGCCCGGTATAAATTTTCAATCAAAGGGATTCAACTGAACCCCTTATTGTTATAGTTGTATTGGGAAAAGCTGAATTTATATTAAAGGTGACGTGGCATGATACGTGGACTGGTCAAATGGTCAAAACATGATGATCAGTTAAGAGGCGCGAGCGATATTAGATACGAGGAGAACAAAGTTAAATAGGCACGGGATGCTATTCAAATGATGTGAGTCTCGTATCTATAAAACTTAATGAAAGCCAGGAGGTCAGAAGGAATTGAAGATATGAATCTGATGGCATAAAGGAGTCTAAATTCAGTATTAAATGTCAAATACGTTAGCGAATCAGTATTGAATAGGAATGATTGTGTAACGTTTCATTTAATGTCATTTAATACTCATGATTGCCTCTTTAGGGGTATGACATTATACCTTTTCTTAGAAAAATCAACTATAAAAGGAGGAGATCTCAGCATTTGTAAGGACACAAAATAGCATTGAGATTACATTGAAATAAAAACTTATTTACTGTTTTATTATCCTAAAAATTTCTTATTCTTTTCGTCTCCTGATTATCAGTAACCCGATTTTTCTCTTAATTTCTAGTTTTAACCGAAATTCTATTTTTTAGTTAAACAAATTGGTTCCGTTACCGGAAATCTGATAATCTATTCCTTTTTAAGTTACATTTTATTTGTTGCTATCATCATGTCAAGTAACAACAACAACAATAATGCTGATGAAAATCAAATCCATCAGAATCAAGGAGATTTACACAACATTAACGTAGTTCCTTCCCCTCAAAATTCACCACATCAATCTCGTGAAAGTACTCCTGCACCAGAATCTCATGCTGACGAGCAAGGACAATCTGAACATTTTGAGGGACCAGACAAAGCTTTAAAAAAAATAATTGATGCACGGGTCAGCCAAGCTCTTCAAGCTCTAGTTAGCCGGTTACCTGTTGCACCACCCATACTCACGCCTAAAAATAATACATTGGAGAATCCATATTCTGGCCTTGTTAATTCTACAAATGAGGGAACCCCCAGTGAACCACGAGAAACAGATCCAGGTAATACAAATAATTCTCATTTACAAAATTTGGTACTAACTTTGCAGAAACAGCTCAAAGAACAAAACGAGCGCATCGAGCAAATCCCTGGAGTCCCCCCAATAATCAAAGGAGTAGATGTGGATAAATACTCGCAACAACCTTGGAAACCAAGTGTTGCTCCCCTTCCAATCCCTAAAAAGTTCAAAATGCCTGGCATCTCAAAGTATGATGGCACAACGGACCTACGTGATCATGTGACGGCATTTACTACATATGTCAAAGGCAATGATTTAACCAAGCAGGAAATTGAGTCTGTGTTGGTCAAGAAATTTGGAGAAATGGACCCCAGTGATGAAGAAAAAACTTCTTTCATCACAGACAGGGGGACTTACTATTATAAAGTAATGCCCTTTGGTCTCAAGAATGCTGGAGCAACCTATCAAAGGTTGGTCACCAAAATGTTCCAAGAACATTTAGGAAAAACTATGGAGGTATATATAGACGATATTCTCGTCAAGACTCAGCATTCTCATGATCATATTTCTCATTTATTTGTTACATTTGAAATTTTACGAAAGTTTAATATGATACTCAACCCAGAAAAATGCGCATTCGGAGTTGCCTCAGGTAAATTTTTGGGTTTTCTTGTTTCTAACCGTGGCATTGAGGTAAATCCTTCTCAGATCAAAGCAATAGAAGAAATTCCTGACATCCTTACGAGTAAAAAAGAGGTTCAAAGATTAACGGGAAAAATTGCGGCCTTGGGGAGATTTATTTCCAAATCTTCCGAGAAGTGTTTTAAATTTTTCTCTGCACTCAAAAAACAAGATCATTTTGAATGGAACAAAGATTGTCAACAGGCCCTCAGAAATTTGAAAGCTTACTTGTCAAATCCGCCGTTGTTAGCAAAACCAAAGGAGGGAGAAAAACTGCTCATCTATTTGGCCGTATCAGAGGTTGCGGTAAGTGTTGTTTTAGTCCGTGAGGACCAAGGTAAACAGTCTCCAATCTATTATGTAAATAAATCTTTACTAGATGCTGAAACACGATATACACAACTAGAAAAGTTAGCATTAGCTTTGATCATGGCATATAGATAATTAAGACCTTATTTTCAATCTCATCCCATTGTTGTGGTTACTGCTTTTCCGTTACGAAACATTTTGCATAAACATGAGTTATCACGGAGGCTAGCAAAATAGACTATAGAATTAAGTGAATATGAAATCAGTTATCAACCTAGGACTGCAATAAAATCTCAAGTACTAGTCGATTTCATAGCTGATTTTTGTCAGGGAATGCATTTAGAAGCAGAAAAATAATTACAAGTTTTTAATGGTGCAAACCTGGGGACTTGGATTTTATTCACTGATGGTTCATCTAATGTAAAAGGTGCAGGCCTAGGGATAGTTCTCGTACCTCCT